>KB687325.1:0-15990 GCA_000349165.1 Anopheles christyi
TGAACAAAAAAACATTTTCAAAGTTCCCATGACCGAAAAGAAAATCCACTCCCCGAGGGCAATCTGGGGCGAAGAGGCTGAGCACAAAAAAAAAAAATGAAGCACAAAATCCACAGGATAGTGTATTAACTGTCCGTACAAAAAAAAATGGTGCAGCAAACTCCCATACCAAGTGCAAACCGTGTGCACACGCTATAAATAGCAGTGTCACCCAACTGTCACGTACGGCCGGACATTGGTTGCCATTGGTGCACCGCCGAGGTAGACAGATTGTGCACACCCTTTAACCTTTTACAGGGACGGCCCTGTTTTGCCCTTTTGAAAGCGAAGGAAATGAAGCCATCACTTGCAGAAAGCGACCCCGAGCTGAAAGGTTATTGAAAAATGAATTTCACACGAACGAACTGACACCGATCACTGGTTTAGTAGCGAGAGAGATAGAGAGAGAGAGAGCACATATGTTCACACCTTAAATATATCCGGCAAACGGTAGAATAAATACGTCAAACCCGCACGTTTCAAACTTTTGCACCACATTCGGTCGTGCAACGCATGCTCTTTCTTGAAGCTTGTTTTTGGGGCTCGGATCGATTTCGAAAGGGACGGAAATTGCAACACTCGGGTGTAAACGAACGGTGCCCTCCGGGTTGGTTGAAGGTGCGAGATTGAGTAGGTTGCACCGCAAAAACCTTACCAAAAACGGGGCGAGGTGAAGAAAAAAAAAAAAGGATGGCAAGTAAAAAAAAATGGTACAAGATACCATCCAGGACTGCCCTACGGACATCAAATGGTCAGAATTGAGGATCCATTTGCATGCCATACTACCATTTTTTGTTGTGCCTTCCAGTGAAACATACAAAAGCCCCTCGTAACAACCCTTCCGTGAACCGGAACGAGAAAGCGAGAGAGAGAGAGAGGTATGGAGTTTTTCCGGGAAACAATTCTTTTATCAGTCGTGAAAGCAGCGAGTTGCTATCTCTCCCGATTTGCCGACCACGCGGAACCTACGCAATTTATTAACCCACCTTAAGCCCTGTCATTTTTTGTCACCCTCCATATAATTCTCGGTACCTTTGGTTTGGTGCTTTTTTCCGCCTCACAGTTTCTGAAATGGTTGGAGAGCGTCCGCTCTTTATATTTCGGGCTCGGCCGAAAGACTTTTGGTGTGGCTATTTCGGCCATCGTCACCATTGGAGCATGTAGGGGTAAAAGGGGGCGAAAACAAATGACGGTACCGTAATCCGAGTTTAATCGGAATGTTGTTAACTAACTGCTTTCCACTTTGCGAATGTTTTTTTTTGTTTTTCTTCTCCTTCCTGGGCATGAACGTTAGCAACACTTCGGCCGGACGGATTGAGTTCGCTCAATTTATATTTATTGCCTTTACCGTCTTTCCAACTCCACCGGGTTAGGAGCTTAGGACATAGTTAGAAAGCAAAAGCTGGCCTGTTTTTGTTGCTATAGGATGCTCCCGGAGCTAGTTAATGTTTGATGTACTCATAAAAACCACACCAATGCAATGACTGGAAAGTCATGGTGGGGACGATCTGGCCATGCTAAATCGAGTATTGAGTCCTTTCAACAACAAAAAGTTGGCTAACGAAAGGAAGGGGTACTTCTGAGAAGTTTTGCGATTTGTAGTTTTATGTTTCTAGAATGACACCACACAAACCCACACACACATACATACATGGTAGGATTCTGTATTCTTGTTAGCAACGTCATGTTAAGAGCGGCAACTTTCTAACAATCTTTACATCCCAACCAGGCAGGAAAGGCAAATATAACATTTGAGTTTGGTAGCATACCAGCATCGGAGGTAGGACGATCCGCAAGCTGACTGTCCAACACTCATCAACCAACCTCCCACCCCCTCTCTCTCCGCGCTAGTGGCATGTGAAGAGCACTCGAACAAAGCGCAAGTACGTTTCAGTTTACGATAAATACTTCCCGGACAAAGGCGCCACAGCCGCTTCCCGAGATGGATAGATCTTGTTGGTTGCTGTTTGTGGGAGGTCGGATACCTCCAGACCCACCGCTTGTAATGATGAGAGTTTTTCGGGGTGCACCACAAACTTCGGAACCAGCGCACATTGCAGACATTCCGGGGTGCACTCGTCCAACTCGCCTGCACACTGAAGCTCGAGCATGCTTCCCGTTTGGGCTCAGGCAAACTTATTAAAACTTATGCCAAGAGGCGTTTGTCGAGGCGTTTTGTAGAGGACGCTGATGATGAGGAGATTTGTCGTGCCGAGTGACGGGACAGAAGAATTGCTGTCCGGAAGTCTGTCAGCTTATCGAGGATAAAGTGATTGTTTGAGCATGTTAAGTTTTTGTGTGAGCGTTTTTTTTTTCTTTTGTTCTGGGTGGGATATATTTTTTGTTGGATAAAGATTAGGAAAGTTTCTAGGTAAATAATCTGAAGCGTTCTTGGCACAGTGTACGTAAGGATACAACTGTGCAGAGTAGTATCATGCAAGGGAAAGATAAATAAGGACTTGTTTCATTAGAGCGCATCTTGCTTTTGCACAGGAAACTTATTATTTATTCAATAAACGATTATGATTATATAAATATCTACAATGAAAGAAAGAGAGGAAGCGAGTCGGATTACAGAAAAATCATTCTTTTAAGCCCAATCAATTACAATTCAAGCTCTATATAACTGTATTCTAGGCCCAGTAACAATCTCGTTTAGTAGCAAAGACATTCGACTTCTTTGTCTTCGATCTACTCCTTACACTCGTTCTCTATCCACGCAAAGATGTGTGTTTATGGCACGCTCATCAACAAACAACATTAAAACAGGGACACTAACGGAAAGCACTTGCATGTTGGCCGTTTTGCAGCAGAAAACAGCGAAATAACATTACAATTGAATCAAAACTTTCTCCGTGAAAACGCTCACACACAACCAGAGCAGCAAAAAGAAAAAAGAAACACACGAAATTCAAACCACCAAAACCACCGAACATGGTGCTTTCAATAAAAAGACACATCAATGTTTGGCGAACAGCAATAAACGGCGAATGTTGCTGCCATGCTGCTGTCCCTGATACACTCCTGCAAATCGTGTGGATGTGCAAATGGTTTCGAAATGCGATGAAAGTATCATCAAACTCGACGACGACGACATGCGACCGTGCCGTGGACTTTCCAAGATATCGCCACCACCACCATCGACACGACGGGGCAGGACAACATTTCCGGCCACAATTCCCGTTAATGTAATGGTCATGTCATGAACTGCTGAAATGACTTCCAGCAAAGTGGATATGATGTTTATGGTGGAGGGGGAAGGAGGGATGGGTTTGGGTGAGGACAGTTGTATGCGGCCGTATTGTGACAGGGTGCTGTCCAGAGTCCGGATCATAAATATATCCAACTATAATTATGTGCTGGCCCGAGGGTGTCCATGTGTGTGTGTGTGTGTGTATGTATGTGTGTGTGTTAAAAGAGCTTCAGCGAATGCATCCTAAGCTGTCTTTAGGTGTGTCCGGCAATGAACTTGCGAGCACCACACGATAGTACGCGCTTCGCCTGGCAAACGGGAGACATCTGTGAGTGTAGCTTACGAGTTCGCAAAGACACCAAGCCGCGATGGTCGGGGAAGTTTAGTGCCACACGAGTAATTAAGCCCGCTTAGTAAGAAGCCGTCAACCTCAATAGCATCCCACCCGCAATGGGTGTATCCGGACGGACGCCTTCGGGTCGACAAATGTGTCAAGCGACCCGTCAGCTCGAGCTCGTACGGAAAACGCGCGGTTTTGTACCGTTCACCACAATGACAAGACATTTCCCTCTTTGAGTTGGAGGGATGCGGGAGGACGGCCGGGCGAGTTGTAGAATGATGTTGTGCAAGGACTTGTTCTTGTCTCGCTATTTCTGATCCGCTTAACTCAACTCGTTGTTGGCCACGCGAAGCGTATGACACTATCAAACCGTATAAGTGTGTGTGTGTGAGTGTGTATATAAGTGTGTGTGTGTGTGTGAAAGTGCGAGGCGCTAACGCTGCTGCTGTTGCTGCTAAAAAGCCAATCCGAGACGTGCCTGGAATGGATCGATTTTTAATAAGCTGTCAACGGATTTTTCAGGCCTTCAACCTTTCTTCAGCCTGCGTGAGTGTGTCAGTGTTTGGAAGTGGTTTGGCCTCTGTGTACAACATTAGATTATTAGATTTTGTCACCTCATCTCGGCAGCAGCTTTTCGGATCGTGTACATTCGGGTCGACACCACACAACCAAGACTGCTCGAATACACGGAACATATACGCGAGGGAGCTCGCTGATTCCACTGAAGGCTATATTTGTACGACTGAAATTTCAAAGCTGCCAAACCGCGTGTGCGCTCTTTCACCTTCGGGGTGCGTTTGTTTCCGCAACGAGGAGAGAGCAGCGGTGGAGTCGAAAACAATTTTATCCTTACCTCGGGCATCCCCGAACAAACGTGCACCCAAAATACGACACAAAGCTCGTAACCAAGCTTTTCAGGTATTCGGAGAAAAAGAAACACCCAAAATCCGGGGAAAAGCAGCCAACACACAAACACACACACAAACCTATACATATGTAGGCAAGAAACAAAACTGAAAGCACTTTTGACGGGACACCAAAATAGACCCGTCACCAGCAGCAAACTACCGGCTTGTTTGTGGTAGAGCGCTAGAAAGCTTGGTAGAAGATCAAGCAGCGGGCGGTTTCTTCCATTTTCTTCCGCACTGTTACCACCGTAGGAGAGGGATTTTCAATTAGGAACAGTTTGTCCTGTCCTGTGGGTGCGCCTCGGCCGTCGTAGTGCAGTGTGACTGCAGTGGAGCTGCTGTTGCGACTACGCCTTCGGGCCTTCTGCATTTGAATGATGATGTTCGGGCTTGTGTCAGTCGTGTTGTGCTGCCAATTTGACCGTCCGAATGAAGCATAATCTCATTTGAATGGTTGGACGTGTGTCGTATCGCTTTAGTGGGGAATTGGATCAAAATAGGAGGCAATAAGCCTTTTTCTGGTAGGCGCCGTTAATGAGAAAAATCAATCGAGGCCAGAGGCCCGGGGACGGTACCCCCTTTGCGACAGCACACTTTATCCTCGCTTCGTCTTCCGAGTGATGGCTGCTTGTTACAGAGCGTGTACATCAAAACGTGAGAGGTTGAGCGCATGGTGGTGCGAAAGATGGTGCAGGGAAACAGCTGGCATTGAGCAGCCCGGTAGGCTTAAGAAGTGATTGAGCTTGATTGCTGATGGGAAACCAGGACACACATATTATGTTTTGATTGGTTATTTTCTGTTACGGTGTGCTCTATCTTGCAATTGTAACCAAGCGATCGGTCTTTAGAAGTTTCGTTTAACGGAATCAATAATTATTTACAACAATTTGGCTGGTGGTGGTGGTGGTGGTGGTGGCTGGTATTAAGTGTGATTGATTTGTTTTGCATGACAAAACAACCTGTAGGAGAGTAACTCTGGCCTCTCTCCTTATTTTTCTGCTCTTTGGTGATACAATATGTAGTATAACTTTTTTTTTTGTTAATGTATATGGCTCTAGATAAAGTTGATGTCACTGTCCCTAATGATGAAGTCGGTGTAATGGATAATATGTAAAACAAAACTCATCAAAACATCAAACAGCTTGAAGTGCTTCGTTTGGATGCATAACTCTACTTTTAATCCATAAAGTTAACGCGTGGAATAAAAACATGCCAAACATCTTTCATCAAAACCAAGCGTTAAAAAAAATAATACCCGTGTGTAAAGTAAGAGTTTTAAAATCATTTTGAGATTTTTTATTTGTTGATTTATCATGCAGTTTGCAGGCTTCATAGCACCTGCAGCTGTTTGCAAATATAATCGAGTAACATTGCATTAAACGCGAACTTTTTACACCCTCAAGCGATCAAAGGGCGCTGAATAGTTTGAAAGGCCGGAAAGGTTAAATGTGTGCGCAATTATTTACATCATGTTTGACTACTTTTTGGTTTTTTACTGTATCTAATGACATACTATGCAGCATCATTACAAAAAAATGCAAACAGGTGGAAAGAGTAACTCATTATGAAATAAATTTGTATTTCATGTTTCCATTTCAGTGTTGCTGTATCGTTGCTTCAGGATACTTCAAAGGAATCGAATGCGGAGAGGGGCGAGTGGGACACGTGAAGTTCAATCACCGAGTGACATAAATGAAAACGCAAATTTCGTTGCGCTCAAGCTGGGCTAAAAGTATAACTTGACTCTTTGAGATTGTCAGCAAACGAGAACAAAGGACATACAGTAACAGTTCAAGGTGTTGTTGGTAGCTATTGCACCTTTTGCACGAAAACCGTACTGTGAATCCTTACGCGTGTGCCAGCGTTTGAACAAATGTTTGTCCTTCTCTATGTAGTTTCTTCTTTCTCTTGTGCTCTAGTCGCTTTCCGTGTCCCAAAACATCCCAACAATCCATCGCACAGCCGACGACTCACGCTAAAAAAATTATAAATTGGGAAATGGGGGCTCAGAAAACAAAACAAAAAAAGCTACAAAAAAGAAAAATAAAGTATGTGGAGCAAAAGTCCCCACTACAAGCACCCCCATAATCGTCGTCCGTGTGCACTCCATAAAATAAAGGTGAAGAGTAGGTGCGGTGCTAGGGTTGGTCGGAATCGCACCAACTGAATGGATTGTGTAAAGTTTTCTGTGTAGTGTCGCCTCGAGTGGATCCTTGCTCGAGTGGCCACTTGTGTCGGATGACTTGGGACAGTCCGTGTGGTAAAAAAAGAAAACCCCTCCACGTTCAGCCCAACCACGCTCATCGGCAATGAAATGCATTTCATCCATCTTGTGCCTCCCTTCCATCTGACGGTCCACACGCCCACGTGCTTCCCTGCCTTTTATGCTGATCCGTGTGCACTCGGATTCGTTGACATGGTCACCGTCGCTCGTCTCGTCGTTGATGTGTTCGCGCAAATATAAATCGTGAGCAAACATGTAGCAAGCATGAAAATTGCAACCAGACGGTGCAAAGCAGGAAGGGCAAAGGGAAGCATGTTTATGCGCTGGTTAAATTGTAAAACGACTTGTAGCACAACCGAACACAGTCGAGTGTGGGGAGTGTTGTTGTTGTGGTGTTAGAACGCAGAAAGGTGACAGCTGAGAAAGTAGAAAAGTCAACAGCAAGACGGTAAGCCCGGAGTGTGAGCAGTGCAAAACATACATTTATCTGTACACTGGAATGGCTGGTTAGCTAACACACGTGGTGTCCCTTCAGCTTTCGTTCCAGGCAAGCTATGGATTATTATTTTTCCATCTACGATGGCACACTGCCGTTTGCACGTCATTCCCAATATCTCTTGAAAGTTCCACCAACAACAAACACGACGGCACGCACTTGTCGCATGACGCAGCACGGCTCAAGCCCGACCAATGTCCTGTTTATTGGCCACTTCCTCCGGCCTGCCGAGCAAACTGGGGGCTCGGGTGAGAATCATTACTCCCGAGGGGAATTTACGGTTGTGACGTGCCACTCACAAAGGCGCAAGCTGACAAGCCGTGTGCGTTTATGTGTCGGTGTGTTTCACTGTGTGAAAAACCCTGAAAAACTCCCTTTCTCTAGTGACGATTCCCATCGGAAAACCCAGGGATTTCTATCTCCTTCTTTGATTATCTCTCTCTCTCTATCTCTCTATCTCTCTCTGGAGGATTGCCATGGGGTGTTGAACTTGTTGAAGACTTGTTTCATGACAGGGTGTGACATAAAATAAATAAACGTAACGGAAGGAAGAAAAGAATAACACACAACCAGTGCGTTTTGATGGCGAACCAGTGTTGACTTCTAATGACGGTTAGGAAGGAAGAAAATGGTGTTCCTTATTTCCTTCAAGCTTCCAACAACGTCCACATTTACAACGCTTTCACGTCATCGTAGTAAATTGAATAATTCGATTGCGATTCGAAAGGCGCGAAGCAATCACGAGCCTGACACGACGAATCGTGAAAGATGAAGTGGGATGTCTGGGACTCACCCATCACACCCCACTCCCTCTGAACATTCAACTAAGTGTGAATGGCTTTCATTATATCGTTGGGAGGGACCAAAGGGAGGAAATAATTAGAAATACCCACGTTCAACAAAAGCTCAGCAAGAGTAGCAAATACGGAGGGGCAAGATTGACATTAAAGTGCCCGCACACGCATAATGTCAGTGTCAACTATCAGTGCGTGTTGAACAGGGAAGGAGGGAAAATAAAACAGGTCGCCTGAACATTCACTTCAGATTTCCCGCATGCCCTACACCTCTTACAAGAGCCACCGTAGTCATAAACTCACTCACCATCGCAAGGGAGAGAGAGTGAGATTGGTATCGTAAAAGGTGGTAGCGGTTGTACTGTAGGCTCGCTAGTTGGTACACCTTAGAAAGCGATGGCCGTCGGTGGTTATGGTGGCAGCAACCATAAAAGAAGGTGTAAACATGACACCCTCGTTGCCATATTATTGCCTCGCGCAACAGATGTGTCCTGCCCTCAAACCTCAAAGCCGCTGCAGTCCGAGCCGCAATAGGTTCAGCGCTGAATTATGTGTTTTATTTTTGCGCCTGCGGTAAGGTGAATTTGGTGGAATCGTTGTAGGTGCAATAAATTTTAGCACAATTTGCTTTAAACAACGAGCGCTTGCTCCGTTTTTGTGTGTGTTTGTGTACATTTTTGTAAAAACCAACGCTAAATAGTAGAAGTTGTTAGTTATCCTTAATGGTTTGTAGTGCGGTACAATGAATAAAAGTGAATGTGTTTTTAAGTCACACTAATGTGTACTTTAGCGCGGAATATTATTATGATCTGTACGACATTATGTGGTCGGTAAGTAGGACTAAATTCCAGGGTTGGCCAAGCTTTTTGGAAAGGTTCCTACATTTTTTTAACTCGTTCAACGATGTTTTAACTATTTAAAATGCAATTAGCCGTACAATCCACTAAAAACTCGCAAAGCTCTGTAACAAAATGGCCGTCATGGTTTCAAATTTCGAAAACTATCAAGCCCCCATGCTGAATTAGAATTTACTAACCTGTATCAATTACAGTTAGCTAGCCCATGTGTGTCTAGCCTTGGAGAGATGAGGAAATGTAAATGGTAGTTTAACGTATTTATTTATACATTTGCAAAACAAAATTCTTCGTAAAACAATGCCAATTAAATAAGTTAAATAAGTGATTGCGTATGAATGTGTTGACTATGCAAACTCATAAAAAACAACTTTTAATATTCCATGTAAATTAAATAAATCTGCTGTTATGACATCAAAGGAAACTAAAAACATGAATTAAATGTAATAATGGCAGTGCTCCATAACTAACCATAACAATTTGATTAATTGGTGGCATGGACGGAAGTTCAAAGGTGACCATTGAGAGTGGAAAATTCGAAGAATTCAACACACCACACAAACTACAAACAATTTTAATGAATTGATTATTGAAAAGGTTAAAGAATGTTTTAGAACTCTCGTTTTGCTGAATAAATAGGAACGACGTAGATACCACTTTCGAGAAAACACATTCCCACAGAGCTAACGACATACAATCGGCAATACGACACATGGGCCCGCGCATCCAAACATGAAAATAATACATCACTTGTCTGTCGTCTAAACAACTTGAAATTATTCCACCGATCGGAAATAGAGCTTCCCAGAATCGGTATCGTTTGCAAACAAACATTCATATGCTGGTGGAAAAAGACGAAAATGCGCGTCTCGATGGAATCATAAAAATGATACACTTCCAGAAAGAGTTTGAACGATGCCGAGCCGAGTAGATGTGCCCGTTTCCAAGAAACGACCGCACCCAAACATCAATTAAGATGGAAGTGAAATCCTACCCCTACTCAGAAGGTTAAATTCACAATTCTCAGAACACGTCCCACCGGCAGAGGGAACGAGAGACAACAACAAAAAAACATCCCACAAGGAAATGATAACGTCAGCATCCGCCTCGCCGGGCCAATGTCCGGGGAGGGATTTAATTATTTCCGGCAAAGAAAGATGTCCTTACCTACCGGGGCCAAGCGGGGCGCGTTTTAATAATTCCTGTCCCAAGCTTTATCCGGCCGCTTTTCATTTTACTTACAGTGAAATTACTCACGGCGCGAATACAAACCCATCGCAAACACCAATTTGACATTGTCTTTCCATTAATTATTCAAGGCTCCCATTAATTAGCACACTGGCCATGGTTGTGCAGCCTCACTCTTACGCCAAGGCCCGCTTTACAAAAGCACTCGCAAAATGGTGTAGCATTTGAACTTTTCGCGCACAAAGCACAAAATGGTGTCTAATCTCAAAAGGGTTGGATAATATGATGGATTACGTCGAAGAAAGTAAAGCGGAAAATAAAAACAACAGAAGTGGGAAATTTCAATCAACCTTGCCACTTAAATCGGCCCGGCCCGCCGTTTCTTCTGCACTCAAACATTTGGACAATCATATTTTTGTTTTACGATGCTCATTTATTGTTCACACCATTGCAGTCCAGCTGTCTATTGTTGCTGTCCCGATTGCTGGATGGAAATAATTAAAAAAGGACGACTCGTTTGATAAAACGGTTGTCAAAAATTCATATCAATTAAGAACCGAGCGATGTCCCATTTCAAGTGCTTCAATCAAGAGTTCCGGACAGGACGTTATGTAAGAAAAAAGAAGGAAAAAAGCTATAACACAAAATTATTATCCATCCAAAGAAGGCTGCACACCCACACATACGGTCCATTTAATGACGCACAATATGGTTCGTTCAATTACCTTTTCGTTTGCCTGTCGTTTTTGTTTCTATTATCTTTTTGCAGCCGACTCGATGGTGAAGGTAATATGCATATATGTAATATGTTGTATCCGTTTGTATGTTTGTGCTAATATATAGGTTACGAAATGACGTACAACACCGATCAAACTGGGGGAGTAAAGTTGTATGTTATGGTTTGTTAGATTGCTACTTGCCGACGGGCATACAATTTTCACTGTCACTGTTGCGTTCACCCCTACTACGGGTACTTCAATTATTGAAACACAGTTTTCTACCGGCGGGGAATAAAAAACGCAATTTTATTACCACACACTCACTCACTTCTTATTTCACCATCCCAGCCACCATCTTCAGTCAAGGTGTGCTGCTAGATATTTTTTTTAATGAAAGGATTTTATAATATTTTTCTTCTTCTGCTGAATTTTGCAAGCGACTTCTTGTGCTAGTGGCTCGAATTGTTAGGTTCTCTCGTTTTTTCACATCACAACACACGCACACAGACACTCACACTCAGTAAACAGTAAATTGAGCACACTGCACACCGACAGGGAAGACGACACACCGCGAAAACTTTGCGATTTATCTATCTCGCTCCGTCGCACAATGATCTTTATTTTCCTCTGTGTGTGTGTGAATCAAACAAGACAACAGCATGAGAAAAAAGGAAATATGAAAAAAGAATTGCATTGAAGTTTATTTGTACAAAGCTTTCGCAAACCAACACACTCACGAGAGTTCATGTGTTCGTACGCAAAAGCTCTTGCGGAAGGATGATGCCTCACACGCAAGCAGAAGCCGCACACACAAACACACAAGATTCTCGGTCTCACTTTTGCGCCTCAACAAATGCTTCTCTTTCACTCGCATTCTCTCTCTTTATCTTTTCCTTTCTCTCTTTCGATCTCTTTCTCACTTCCGGAGTTTCTGGAATGCTTAATCGCCTATACTCATTCCGCGTGGTGTTCTGCCCTTTCACTCACTTACTCTCTCCTTCTCACTCACTCAGTCACTCTCACACATACACAGACTGGCATACTCTTGCTTGCGAAGATCAGATCAGATTATGTAACGCACATTCACAGCACGAGAACGGATGGGGGGTGGGAGGATGGGGGTGGAGGGTTACAAGGACCGAAAAGAGATAGGGAGGTTGTCGGAGATGTTGGTCCTTTTGGCTCACTTCGGGTGGTTCTCGGTTTGAATGTCGTAAACTCGTGAACTCTCCCTTTACCACCGGAGGCACCGATTGATTTCGTATTCCTTGCGCCTAGGAGAAGATCTCCGAGCAGCGCTTACATCGCAGTAGCCGACGTCAACGAGACTGCTGCTGCTACTGCTGCCGGCAGAAGAAGCAAGAGAAAAGCCAGCAAACGCTTCATTGTACCCTCCCTGCTGGCATGACTGTACCTATCTTGATAAAGCGGCGGGTGGTTTTTGCGGTAAACTGGGTATTTGGTATTTTATTTGCATTCGTTTAACAACCTCCCCCACCCCCTGCCACCCTGCACTGAAACGCACACTTCGTCAGCACTGCGGGGCATACGCAGAAAATCGTTCACATTCCACGCTAACCGGACACGCACCACAAGCACACGGATAGGAAGAATCCCGAACGAACGCAACGCACTTCTAGAGACCTTTTTGCACTGTTGGTAGGGGGTTTCTGGACTGTTTTCTTTTGTTTTGACTGTCCTTTGTGTTTGTGTGTGTGTTTGCTCTTTGCGCACTCGCTAAGCCTAGGAGCGGTTTTCTATTTTTGCACGAACCACAATAAAAAAAAACACAAACTGAAATAAAAAGCCGATTGGTGTGTTTCTCAACCGCTGCTTGTTTGCTGTGAGTTTTTTGGTTCACACGATCGATTCTTTTCGAGAGGGTTGAATTATGGTGCTTGAGGGAGAGTGAACGAAACAGCAAAGGAAGGAATATTTCACGAACCCAACAACCCGGCAAACGTTGATGGAGACGCAAGGTCGTTTGTATGATGAGTATAAATTATTTAACTTAAAACAAAAAAATGTGTTTCAGGACAAGTCACTTTTTGCTTTGGTGTCTCAATTATTAAATTCATCAAACCGTTACTCAACATAGTCCATTGCCAACGTTCGCCATACATTTGCCGAGCAAGAGGTTTTGCCTCACTGCGCCTAAATGTAGGCAATTTTCCGTATCCGGTATAATGACACTCAGGGCACACACGCGCTGCCCTTGGTAGAAACCGTGTTTTTGATAATCCATTTTTCTGTGCACACAACTGAACTCACACAAACACATACACACAAACACTCACACCGGTAAGCGCGCCCTCGTAACGTGCTTAATTATACGTACAGAGGTAAATCGTTCGCACGATTACGTCGGCTTTTGTTGTGCTGGCTGCCTTCGAAAATAATCCTCTTAAATGACTGATGGCCGAGCTGCGATAGGCACCACACAGTCAGTGAGGGAAGAAGAACAAAATACACGCACGGCAAGCACGCACGCACGCACGCACACACGAAACAAATACAAGCTTCACTTGGCAGAACAACCTCGTCCTGCTGATTCCGAGTCAACCTGACAGTTTAACGTGCACTGCGTTTTCTGCACTGTTGTTGTTGTTTTTTTTTTTTTGTTCGTGTCTGTTGGAGGCTCACCTTCGAGGACAAATAGAACCACAGACAAAAAAAGAAGGCAAACAAAAATCACACATACACACCCACTAGTATAACCGCTCTCTCCGCGTTGCTGGTTGGTCACATCATTTTCAACCTCACTATGCACACAGCATTGCTGTGGCTTGCACTTTCAGAATTTGGACACACCAACAGTCGGCCGGAATAGGTTTGGTTTTATTTTTCTTTGTTTGGCACTGCGCGAAGGTGTTTTTTTTATTTATCCTCCCGATGGTACGGGTGACAAACACGCTTGCCAATATGCTGATCTTGAAAGAATCACGGGGCAGAGCCACGGTACGACCACGTACACTGTGCGCACGGTATGGATGCTAACACTCGTCTAACACGCACGCGAGTCCTAGAAATTCCTGGTGCCCCGCTTGTGGCAGGCTGCTCGAGGGTTTGCATTTCTGGGAAGGGTTCGGCTGGGGCTCTTTTCTCGAACGTCGTGCATCGACCGTTGCTGTTTGTTTGCTACTCCCGGAGAGCCAGAGAGCGCGTAGTAGGCGTTGAACCGTCGGCCGGAGCGGAATGCGATGACATTGTCTTGGCTCTTGTTCTGTCCCAAGGTTAGAGCGGTGTGTCGTGATGAGAGCGCACGCTCACTGCTACTGCATGCTGAAGGGAAGTCACCAGCCAGGACATGAGTTTTGGTGAGCTCCAGAAGAGTAGCTCCAGATTGAGAGCCGTTTTAGAAATTTGGAGCTGTGAGGGTAACCTTAAGCGCATGCGTTCAGCCCTCTTGTTAGCTCTCCTGCTCGATAGGGCTCCCTTCTTTGACTGAGTGCTACTCACTTTCGCAGAGAGTGTTTCTGTGGTTGTTTGGGTTGTTCCGATGAAACACACCAGAAGATGAGTGTGGTCCAGTTGGGCTGGGAAAAAGTTACAACCCCGAAATGAGCCGAATTCGAGAGCCACATCATGTATCGGGGGATTTTTAATGTCTTTCACTCTCTCTCTCTCCCTCTCTCTCTCCCTCTTTCTCTCTCACATATGCATTGTGTTCTCTTTCACTGCTTCAGGAAGAGCTGTCCCCATATTTTCACCCCGTCCACAGCGTTCGTCCCTGACCTAGCCACAGGAAGCTGGTTGCTGTAGTTTCGCCACTGTGACGCAGCGCGTCTTACAACCGAGTGCTGTAGTGGAGCGGTAAATCACCGTTTTAACATGTTTGCATTTATTTCAATAGGCCGGGCGATTTATTACGGTCTACATCCTGAGACTTGGCCGTGAGCTGCAGCGTTTGTCCAAAGATGGTTCAAGGAAAGTAAAGAAAGAAGCACCATAATCCAGGGATGGTGTGATCGTTTCGTCGCACGGGTTGGTGCTTGCGTGCTGCTGGACGTAAACTACCGTCTACGGTAGCAGTAGCAGCACCGAGAAAGGCACCCAAACACAATAAGAATCTGATATCCGATTAAATAAGTCAAGCCGAGCGCAAGTAACGGCATCATCAACGCGGAACCGACGGATGAGAAAAATAGAGTAGAGAACGGATGCTCTTACGTAATGCATGGAGCTTCATGCATTGGCCATTGCCTGGCCAGCATCGTGCACAGCGGAGTCGAGACAAATGGAGCAGCTGGAAACCATTCTGGTCACTTGAGTACGGGTGCGGGTAATCTTACAAATACGGTCCACTCTTGGAGCAGCTTTTTCGGTTTATGGCGGTCACGGAGAATCGGAGGAACCATTAGACAAGATAGCCAGCATCAGGCAAGATGCAGGAAAGACGTTCATTCCCGGAAAAACGACTTATTTTCCATCCACAAAGGTTTTGCCTCCAACCAGCACCAGCACGTGCTCACATGAGCATCCTTACTTCCTGTCACAAAACTGACCGATTTTTCTTGTGTCAATTTTTTTGACGTTTTTTTTATTAGATATCATAAAGTGAATGAAGAAGGGGGTGGGAGGGAGGATGGAGATTGCAAATGGGACGATAGTGACGAGCAAAACAAAACTCCCAAAACTTACCTCAGCTTTCTCTCTTCCCCCTCCACCCCCCCCTCCACCCTCGTGCATCAAAATCGAGAGCCATCAAATGGGGGACTTTTTGGCGAGAAGGAGCAAGCTACGGGAAAATACAAAGCTTGCGAGAGATGAGACGGAACTGCAATTGGACGTAGAGAGTGTCGAGAGTTTTATAAATCACAAGAGCGTGCTTGTGTGCGAGAGAGAGAGAGAGAAAGTGTGTGAGGGATACGATTGCAGAACATGAGTAAATGTCCGTGGGAAAATTTGGCACGAAGCTGACGGACAAGGGGAAATGACCTAAAGAAAACAACCTAAAAACGAATATCACATACACTTGGAGCGACAAATGACAAAAAAAAATTATGCTCGAAGTAAGAAGAACACCCGCACTCGAGATCGTACTCCCGTTGTGGGAAGGGGAGGAGGAAGGGTAGCGGTGCTATGAAGCGCATTGAAAGCATCGGACGTTCGTTTGGGAACCGGGACCGGTAAACGGAACGACACAGCATAATGTACAAACAACTTAATCATCAGCCCGTAGGACTGTAATGTCCGCTCGGTTCTTCTTGGGCCCTGCCTACCCTTAGCCTACTT
>KB687336.1:0-14283 GCA_000349165.1 Anopheles christyi
CTCTCTCTTTCTCTCTCTATCACTCTCTCTCTCTCCTTCTCTCGTTCTCTATTTCTTTCCCTCTATCGTTACGAGCATACATTACGTCTCATCCACCGGGTGCTCAGACTAATTAGCTTAGTGTTGTGTAACAATTCCCGACACTTCCACCCGTCATTGTTTTGTTTTTACATCTCGTCGAAAGACGTCTACAATTATGCACATAGTTTTCAGACATTTCCACATATACGAAATTTCCATTTCCTTGTAGACTGTCCTGAGAAATGTTCAGTTTTCTTTTTCTTCGTTCTGCTCTTTCAAGTTTCTTTCTCTCATCTCCAGCTAGTTCTAATTGCGTTCTAGTAGCCATTTGATCCTTGATTCTTCCTTACCATTTTGTAAAGCGTTTACAGTATACCAAAGCGATGATTTTTTTCTTACTCGAACTGGAGCTCCTGAAGCTGGGCCCATTCCGTTTTTTTTGTTGATTTTGTTAGATGTTTGTTCAAGTTTTTTTTTACGAAAGTCGTACGAGAAAAATCGCAAAATCGAAAAATAAACATTCTCTTAGATTTGATTCAACGCAAAGGTGTTTCTACATTACATTATTATCAATAGCTGTTTTGTATTGTTTTTGTTTTTGTTAAGAAATGTAGATGTATGAGTTGTACAGCTTTCCCTTATGTCAACTAACAATTGTGTGGAAGCTTGACAGAGTTTATATGCATATTTTGAAAACATTGATTTGATTATAACGACGAATTAACTTGAAATAAATGTAGATTTCCTTAACATCTTTAATCGTTATACCCTTTAAAATATGTATTATAAGTTAAAACCATGAAAGTGAAGTTGTCTTGCGCAAAAGTAAGCTACCCAAGAAGCATCAAAGCTATTTTCTACACACAAGTGTTAGTTGACTTATAAAACAAAACTATACTTATTCATAAAATACTTTCTCTATTACACTAACTTATGTACATATTATGAACCACTCTCTAGGGATATGTACACGAATGTTCAAGAAAATATATACGTATTTTTAAATTCCTTTAGTCAACATATAATCAATCTCTATCGCTGAAAAGCCATCTCTAACCGCTTCCAAAACATTCTATAAAGAGCGAAGAGGCATGATAAACATCGTCCGAAGCCATAACCGAAACCAGTGCGTTCGGACATTAAATATAACCGAGAAGGATTCTAGCTGCCGAAGCCGCTTCTTAATAAAGTTGGTTTTAATTTTAGGTTTTTTATGGAGGCAATTTTTTAAAAAATAAATCCTATATCACGAGTGTAAAACAAAACGAACCTGTCTTTCAGGATGCATAAGGGGGAGAGGATGAAAACACATGCTGAAACTAGCCGTTTTGGGACAGCAGAAACAATTTACATAGTATACCAAAGCAAAGGAAATATTTCTTTCGATCCATTGCTTTTACTGTACTTTGTGTATTTCTGGTATTTCTTTCCATTTTACTAAAGTACCTCTGCTCTTAGATTTTATGTACAAAGTGCAGGTGGTACGTGTGATCAGTGTGATTCACGTAAAAACTACGTTTTTCCTTCCTAGAAGTCAATTGCACATCAAGTCGCTTCTTTTCGACACAAACGTACACACTTTGAGTGTGAACAATCTCTATCTACTGCACTGTTCTCTACGTTGGACCACTTGGTATTGGATTTATAGGCGAGCTAATTACGCTACAGTTCACAGGTTTCGCTGAAGCATATATATCTTAAAGCAGCAAAAAAAAAAAAACGATGGAAAAACCCCATAACCGCGAAAGTGAAACAGAACAACTAAGATACCATTAATTACAAAGAGTATTTACTCTCATTCGATATGATTCACACGTATCGTTTGTTCCTAACCATTATCACCATATATCATGCCACTTATCATTTATCCGTCAAATGTTGTATCCGAGGAGGCGCTGCCATTTGCCGTCGGAAGTAGTTCGGCAATGTGGCGTGTGCTATAACCTCTCGCAGCTCGGCATTGTTAATTTTGTTGACATTTTTGTTTGTAGCGTTCCGTTCGTTGCGTCCCGTTGGCTGTGTATGTACAAGGTGCTCCAAACCCGGGGGAGCCTGTCCTTAATTTCTACACACACATATTCATACACATACCGACACATACTAATTTTGCTCTGCTCTTGTGTTTATTTTTGAGTGGGTTAAGATACTTCCTTTTGAAACGTAGCAGCTTCTTTAGAAGCAATTGTTTAGATTTCTGCAGTACTGGTATTATTCAGTACTAGCAGTATCTAGTTGCGTCTTTTTTGGAGTATGTTCTGTTATAATTGTAAGTACAAAATTTACCATTTTTGTTGCCTTCGGTCCACCTTTTTTGCCCAGCTGTTAGTAAGTTCTTATTAAGTAGTTGTTACGCTAAGTGCTATCTGTCAAACGTGTTGTATGACCTTATGACGGTTTAACGAACCCGTTGCCATCTGGTCGTTGGTACTACCGGTTTTGTTTTTTTGTTTTTGATTTCGTTGAATGCTATCGATCTAGTAGTCCTGGTTTCACAATTCCGATCAGAACAGGAATAGGGGGCGCTATTGTAACCCGTTGTAAAGCTCTGACACTATACGGTTGAGGTTTTTCACAGGGAGCTAATGGATCGATATCAGGTTGAAGGATGAAGAATGTCGTTCTCCTTCCTTTCCTCTAGTACCTACGACTTAGGCGACGGGTGTTTGGCTAGCTCTATATCCACTTGTTGTTGCGTACCGCCGAGCGGAGCCTACGGCCCCACATTAAGTTATATCATACTATCGTGCCATGCAGGTGCTGTGGCTGCTGCTGGGAGGATTCGTTCTGCATCTGGATGTTCGGTGTCGAGGCGCTATTGTTCGACTCGACGGCCGTACTCAGACCGAGCGAGGAGCCACCGAGTGTGGAACCACCGAGTGTCGATCCACCCAGACCGGAACCCGGTCCACCGAGCGTGGACGGGTTGATGCCACCGCTCAGACACGGTACACCGATAATTGGTAGCGGTTCTTCTGGTGGAGTGACCTATGGAACGTGATATAGAGAGTTAAGTCATTGACCCTGAGATTCCCGGATCGCAACAAATGCTTACCTCCAGCCCGATGCTACCGTTCAGAGCAATCTTGATCGGATTCGAGTGATTCGCTGCCTGCATCAGTGTCGCAAAATGGCTTATGCCAATTTCCTCCAGCGATGACTTCCGGCGTCCCGCGGCCCCGATGTTCGGCAGTCCCTGTCGTAGTGTATTGGAGCGTCTCAGCAAGATGTCGCTGTCAATCTGCAATGCCCGACAAGAAAGGGATCAATGCAGTTAATACAGTTCGAGGCCGATTGCTTGTTATTATCGTTTCATTACCCTCAAGGAGTTGCTCCTTCCCCGCATCTGTCCCATTGCATTAGGACTATCTGGAAGAGATAGAGAATTCGATTTTGTTGTGACCAGCGGAGGCGCCCGGGGCGTTACGTAACCTGACATCGGCTGCGGTCCACCGATGGTGTTCAGGCCGATGCCGGAGCCGCGCCGCGAGCCGGCCGCCGCCGCCGCCAGGTTGATGTTGGAGCAGAATGATATGTTGGACTTGCGGCGCGAATTGTGCCGCTCGAACGTTTTCTGGGCCGAGAACGGAGAGGGCCGTACCAGATAGCTTAAAGTATAGCGACACACACACACACAAACAGAGGAATATTAGAATTTTTGATTAAGCTCAAAAGCGGAAGATGCCTTACATGATGTCACCCTCTTCTAGCTTAAGATCGCAAGATGGGTTAATGATGACGTACGACAGATGGTTACGCTTTTCGCTCACGTCGTCATAGTCGATGCTCGGGAGATTAAGCGACTCCATCCGGCTGCGCACCAGATTTGCGATCTCGGCTCGTTCGATCTGCTGCACATGATTATCGCGCGCCTCGTCTGCCATATTGATCGAGTACTGTAGATAGGTCGATCATGGGGACAGATACAGAGACAGGGACAACAAAGGATGAGCATCGTGGATCACAAACGAGCATTCATGCCCGAACAAGAGCGAAAAATATGGGAGAGAAAGAAAGAAGAAATCCAAACCAAAATTAGATAAGTCTCGATGTTCACCGAAAGTGCGATCACGTATTGCCCCTGTCGCCCTGACAGTAAGTTTCGCGTGTGTCTAGGAGTTAGTGACAAGCGAATTAGTTGCTGTGTCCCCCTTAACCCAGGCACCGAATACGAAAGCGCCGCGCACCGATAACATACAGCGAAAACAAACACGCAGCAAAAACAAATACACGCACGCACACCAAAAATAACGCATACGAACATGTAAACAACACAAGACAAAATTATATCACGAGAAGAGAGGGAACGGTTGTGATTTCGTGATGGGTGAAGGCGGGATTGTGCTTAGTTAGTAATACTTCGGTTCGAGTACTTGCAAACGGGACTTTCATGTACCAACTTGGGGTATGTACATCAGGTGAGAATCTGCGTGTTTTAGTGTCGGTTACTAACGGAAACACTTGAACAGAACAGTAGGCGCTGTGTTGTTGCTGATGACATTTTGTGCTGACTTTTGACAGATGGTGAGTAGACAGGTGCTGTGATATACACACATACACACAGAGCGATACGTACAAAAAGGGGTACAGAGGGTATTAGTAGTACAGCATTGGGAAATGTGAAGTAAAGTGGCAACGGTTTCGGTGTTGGTACTCTCCTGGCAATCGTAGGCGAATGGCGAAGAGGGTAGTTTGATTTGCAATGAACAAACCGGTTCGATCAGCACTGAGAAATAAACCTTACAAAACGAGCACTACGAAAGATTGATTTTCTCTTCTGTACATTTCAGTGAGTGACCGTATACCGTAGAGCGTATGTGTGAGCAAAGAGGTGAAATAATGTGGGCCATTTGAAGAAATAGTGAACTTTCCTAACTGATTCACACAATTCTAACTGTTGAAACGCCTCTGCAAGTGGTACTATATCAGGGCCCCCATAGTACATTGTATATATAGTACCCAATGGAACTGTTGAAATAACTTATGTATGATTCATGCGTTATGACTGTTTCTACAGCAGTCTTCAATGGTCGAACAAAGTAAACGGAAAAGCAATTACCACCTAGCACGACCGGCAACTCGTCCGGAAAAAGGCTTCTTTCAAAAGCCGCACCATCCAAGAGTCGCTTGCTGTTGAAGACGGAATGCTGAGGTACTTACCGACTTGCTGTCCCTTGCCCTTAAGATCGGCCTTTCTAGATCGGTCTATGTTAATCGTAAGGCAGGGTATATATGCATTTTAACTGTGTTTGTGGAGTGTGTTTGTGTGGGAGTGTGTTTGTGTAACTATATTTCTCTGTGTACGCAAATTAAGGCACGTGCCCATGCAGCATGTGACACTTCCGGGTACGTTGCTGAAGCTCCATTGAAGCATCGCATCGCACATTGTAGTTATAATTTTGAAAAGAGAGTTCTGATGTGTTTTGCCGCATTCTTAAAAGCGGCACCCAAGTGTGAGCATTGAAGTCTTTGATAAGAGCAATGAGAGAAGGCAGTTTTATCACAACGTATTTGCCAAGAAAGTCGTTAAGCGTTTGGGTGCAAAAAAGGGATGCTGGGATTCGTACAGGTGAACGTGTAGGTAGCGTTGGTGAAGGATACAAGAACAGATAGAAGTGGAATTGTTCTAGTGGTACGAGAGATTTGAATGCTTTATACTTCGTGAAGTGAACAAACCGTACTCTCGATTCGCCCACTAGGTGGTGGTTAGGTGTATTTGTGCTTTGCTTTACGTGACTTGAACGTATCTAATGAGTAAAAACAAACACTGTTCCATCGAGAATATTACGGTTGAGCGTGAATAAAAGGTCGTGTGGAGTGGGTTTTGCAAAGCAGATTTAAAACAGTCCAAACTGACAGTGACAGGAAATTACAAACACTAACGTGTAAAATTCGCTTGATTTAACCAGATACAAAAATTGGTTCTTATTTGTAATTTTTAACGAGACTGTTGCCGAAAAGGACTGCTTTCTAACTGCAAAAAGAGGTGTCGGAAAACGGATGAAAGAGGTGTATAAAACTGGTATTCAGGCATGTGGAAGAAAACGACAGCAACGACAGTAAATCTAGGATCAATAAAACAGGATGCTTCAGTGTGACGTGTACTCTCGGTGTATGGAAAAATAGTGAGCATATAAGTACGTGTTTGTGTGCGTCTATATATGTGTTGAAGTATGTTTGTGTGTGTGTGTGAGAGAGAGAGAGTGAGAAAGGAAGTGACAGTGAAGAAGGGGGTAAGGAACTTACGCTCGATCCTTTACGGGCGGTGCATCCACCCAGACAGGACGATGACTTGCGGATTGTGGCCGGCGGCGGGCGATAGGTTACGCCCCGGAGGTTCGCTTCCGCCACACCCTTGATCGGTACGCCGCTGGCCGAGGTGCTGCTAGCGGTGGCGGTGGTCGTAACCACTTCCTCTTCATACTACTCGTTTTATGATTCGAATATGGATTGTTTTTTTGTTTGTGTTTGTTTAATTCATTACAACATGCGCGAGTTTCACAAGCACGAGCAGTAGTAGTAGTGGTAGTAGTAGCAGTAGTATTGGTAGTAGTAGTAGAAGAAGCAGTGGTAGTAGTAGGTAGATTATCAATCAGATGCCAAATCGAATGAGAAAACAAATTAGTTCAACACAGGCCAACTGGCCAATGCAGGGAGAAAAGTGAGAGGTAACGAACAAAAGAACCCAAAATTATACACAACATGACATCAACGGAAGTGTACGCAAAGTTCGGTACTTTGAAGGATGACAACAACGAAGAATACGACATTTTTAACGAAATGTGAAACAAAAGAAAAATAGAACATTTTTTCGGTTACGTTTACGGTTAAACAATGCGTTAGGGATCCGAAACTCTACAGCAAATGGTAGGATGGGATAGCTTGTACAACACTTTCACTACGCAGAGAGACAACTCGAGAAGAGTTTGAGCTTTCAAACCGACATGGATACAATATCGAGCAATAACCGAGTGTAGTAGGTTTTACATCGGTACAGTTTTTGAGTGACATCAAACCACATACAGTTCGGGACAACATTGAACCTATAGTCCGGAGTTTACAGGTGTTTCAAAGATCTCGGAAGGGTAGAAACACAAGTGAGATTGAGGTATATATCGACAGAAATTGACTATGGAATACGAGAGTAAATGATAAAACTGAGACCAGTGATCAAAAGGGTTTTTGTGTTTTGAATTTGGCGAAGAAAAACAAATGATTATTGTAAACCAAAAAAAAATTCATACGATGTGAAGCTTTCTATACTACTTGGTCTACTGAATCGCACAAATCGAGTGCACTTTGCTCAAAATAAATACTTAGCGAATATTAAATAATGCACTGAAACCTAACCTGACATGTTAAATGAGGTAACAATAAAAAATATTCTATATCTAGCACTAAACAAATCTTACATGAAAAAGGATTTACAACGATTGCCAGAAGGAGATTAATGTACATGGAAGCACTACAACAACGATTAACTAGCACATTTGAAACTCTCTAGTTCCTTGCATGCAAAATCATTGTATGTAGGAACATCAACTACTCTTCCTGACATAGAATCAGCGATTTTTCTGTTCAGTTTTCGCTTTGACTAGGCCATTCGCATAGATATTTGGTTGGCAGAAATGGTAAGTAGTAAAACAATTCCCAGTAAAAAAAACTAACAATATGGGTAAAAAACAGCTACTAGCTTCAACAAACGATAAACTTGAACTACATCACTCTCAAACGATTTCTCAAACTCTGGGTTTGAATTACAAAAACGGTAAAACACTAAATTAGAGAGTGACTGAAAACTTGAACAAATGGTTAGTAGTACGGTTATTATAAAAGGTTATTTGTATAGCAATTACGGTAGGAATTGGTAGATAAACTTAGAGAGTATAACTAAAACAGTAAAAGAATATCAACCAAACAACTCACTGTGTGCGTGTGCGATCAAATAATTCGTCCAGCTTTGATTTTTAGAGAGATGCACTTTCGCTTTCATCTGCTCTTAGATTTTATAAAATATTCTTTCTCGTTTAAATTGTCTGTTTAGAGGCTATATTTATGAGGCAAGTTATTTTTAGTAGAAAGAAATCGTTGATGTTGTTATTGTTGCAGAAAGATAGCTGATGAACAAACGATAGGAAATACAAAGATCCAAATAGGTTTGGAATCTAACTAAGATTTGAGGATAACGCAGGGTGGTGACGGAGAAATAACAGTCCGATAGTATTTGGAAAATAAAACAAAAATAACATTGTAGTAATAAATTAGTGCGAGTACTACACAATTAAAAAAAAAAGCAGAAGATTGATAAAGAGTGTGATCGAGAGAGAAAGGGAGGGAAAATACAGAGAGATAGAGAGAGAAAGAGAGAGAGAGAGAGAGAAAGTAAGGAACTCATGTAAAGAATAGATAGACTCGAAGGAGGCAAATGAGAAGATTCAGTATAGAACGCCAGACATGAACAAAAAACGAGAACAAGAAAATGGTTCTGATCGAAAATGACAGTGGATTCTGATCCATTACGTTACTAAAAGCGGATATCTAATGGGCAAGAAGGTTTGAATTATGTTTTACAAATAGGAGAAAGGTAACAAACGGCATCTTACGGCAACGGAGATAGCAAAAGTGGAGCATTATGTGGACGGAAGAGTAAAAGCAAGGCTAAGCAACAACAAAACAAAACAGTAACGGAAGATACAAGAGTGTAGAAACTATGCAATGGATTGGACCAAAAACGAAAGCAAAAAAATAACTAAAATATTTAATTATTTATAATAAAAATAAAAGAAGAAAAATTAACACAACAGTAAAGATAGCATAAAGTAATAAGAAAGAAATTAAGGATAATAAAGAGAAAAGAGCAGAAAGTATTCTACTAACTTTTGACAGGTTCGTGGCGTTGCTTGCATGGCAAAGTCCTCGCTAGCCGTGTTGTTAGAGACCATATTTGTTTGTGCGCAGTGTGCCAAGATGTGTGCGGAGCCGCACGCAAAATATGCAGTTACGTATGCGTATGGATTTTTGGCAAGATTTTGTATTTTGTTGATGAAAAAGAATATGAAACAAAACAGTTGAAAGAAGAAAAGACGAGAAAAAATCAAAGTGAATCCTTTTTGGATCCTCCTTCTGGAGGACGTTCGTACGCACGCACGAGGACAGATAAATCATTGATATGTGCGAGTCACTGGAATGGAAGAGACGACAACATCGGTGAAGATAAGAGCTTGTTACACAATAGTTTTCCAGAATCTTGTAAACAAGAGATAAAACACAAGGAATACAAGGATACCAAATTGACTGCAGAGAGAAGAGTGGAAGAAATGTGACATGGACGCTCAAATTACCAAGGAAAGTAGTAAATTATTCACAATGTTACCAGCACAAAAGTGAATGCACCTGCAAGGTAAAGTGGCACTAAAACAAGGTTTGCGTAGAGAAAAAGCGAGAAAGAACTAACGATAGCCAGAAAGAGAAAAGAACAAGGAATAATATATAGTGAAAGAGTGGAAAGAAGACAATCGGAAGAAGGAGTAAAAAAATAATACCCAAATATCCGTCAACCGAAACATTTGGTAAATAATATGGAAGTATGAGGAAGTATGAACAGAGTAAGTAAAAGCAAAACGGTAAAAAGGATGAGACACAAACAATAAAACAGAAAACCATTATCCTGATAAATGTAACAAAGAAACGAAAGCGAAACATAACGCAACTGGTGGTAGGCAATAATAATTCTGGAAAAATCTTGTATGGTTTTGTTTTTTTATGTTCTCTGTGGTTTTGATTTGGTTTAAAATGTTTTGATTGCATTTTTTGTTGCTTTGTTTGTGGTTTTTAGCTGAGTTTGACGTTGGTTTTTAAAAATTGGACTCACCGATGGTCGCAACCGCACACAATGTTTAAAGGTCCCGAAAGATCCAAATGGACGCCATTTTTCGGCGACTGGCGAGTTACTCACATGTGATGCATCCGCACTGGACGTGTCCTGCGTACGGTAGATACCGATCGGAATTTCGCAGGTCGTTGAGCAAAGCTTCTGATACAGCCGGCCGTACGTACGTATCCACATGTCATCCTTGCTGATCTTCATCTACGGATAAGGGAAATAAAGTTAATAGGTCAGCAAATGAAAGGGAAATTGTGTTAAGAGCGTTGCATTTAAAGTTTTCCGACAATCCAGTCTCTGCTATTGATGATGAAATATTCATCGTCGTGCAGTGATGTATTGATGGAGCAGGTGGAGTCATCATCTTCATTGCATTTATCATGCTGTGGAATCTGGAACATCCATCAGCCAACAGCCATATCGTTTGATCTCATCCTAACCGTGTGTGTCGTAATTGAATTACAGCGAGTTATCGTTCGACCGTGCTTGCTAAGGGTGCGTGGCTAGGTTCGTCAAATGGCTGGCTTAAGGGAGATCCAGAAATTGGTAAATCCAGGGGATAGCTTACCGAGGTGAGGAAACCACTGCCCGGAGCTTGATCGATACCGAGCAGCAGCCGCACGAACGTAATCACATAGTCCTTCACAAAGGCTTGATACAGCAGCGTGTCGAGCATCGAAGCACTGAAGACGTTGCCGGCAGCGAAGGGTAACCGGAACATGTATGATATGTGTGAGCCTCGCTCCTTCTCCCGCTGTACGTCCCCGCACGGTTCGGAGGCATGGAGGTGGTAGAGAGGAAAACAAATCGTTAGTATCGTCGTGAAGTGTGTCCTGATAAGATGAGATTAATTGTTCGTCCGGTACCTTTTCCATCTTGCTGAGGTGCAGTGCGTACTTGTCGTGTGCGCGGAACTGCATAAACCTCATGTTTGAGCTCTGGGACAGTTCGGTGATGCTACGGATGCTTGGGAAAAACCTGCCAGATTGCAAACAATTAACGAGGGAACAATTAACGATGCACTGTGAGGTCCAACACGCTGACATACTTAAACATAGTCTGCACAGCGACGATTGTATTACAATCAGCTAGCGTATCCTCTTCGGCCGAGTTTGACAGTTCCTTGTTAACGACAACAACGTTCTCCGCGAGCGTAATTCCGGCTCGAAGCAGATCATCGAGGCAATCGATCGATCCCAGCATCCAATACACCTGAAAAGAATGGACAGTCCCATGTATCAATAGTTCTATGCCAGCCTTGCAGAAATGCATCACTCACCAATGGGAAGTAGGAAATAGCATCCAAGAAGGCAATGTCGGGCCGTCGTTCGAGCAGCAGGATGATCGGGTTCAGTGACGTTTTCGAGCGGAAGTGTGCCCTCAGTGGGATGATGAAATTGTAGATGCCATTGGATGCATAGTCGGCCGCTAGGATGATGGTTTTATTTTGCCACTGGTATTCTTTCGCATTCCTATAGCTACAGTGTTCGCAAACCTGCAGAGATGTAGCCAACAATTAGTAACGGTTTTGCTTGCTAGCTGTATCGCATACTCACTTGAGCAAGTTGTAGGCAGCAGAGAGGTTTCTTTTCCTTGAGTAGAAAACACAACGTCGGACTGACACCGATGAAGGGCGAAACCGGTGGAAACCCTTTTACGATTCTGCAAAAGGCACAAATGATTGATGATTTAAGGTTCCAATGAGCACATTAAGGTCAGCACGGTGTCCCAGCGTCCATGCACACGGCAGTGAGATGGGAAATGCTTGATTGATTCTCAACCGTAACGATCCGGATATGATGCAAATAGGTGGTTTAGTAAACTTGCTGATCCAATCGTAACCAATGGG
Source organism: Anopheles christyi (assembly GCA_000349165.1). Classification (NCBI taxonomy): domain Eukaryota; kingdom Metazoa; phylum Arthropoda; class Insecta; order Diptera; family Culicidae; genus Anopheles; species Anopheles christyi. Next base: position 11,751 of record KB687336.1, read on the forward strand.
CGCAATGGGCATACCGTTTTGGGTTAATGTGAGGCAATGGAGCACCACCGATTAGATTAGATGAGATATAGGTGAGCGAATCTTCTAAGACCACGAGCTCGTGAAGACAATTACTGACCAAACGCGGTCCAATTTTAGTACATAAGCGAATGCAGCGACTACTCAAAAACAGCTCGTACCCAGGAGACACGCTTCTTGAAAGGGGAGTGATAAGCTTATAGCAACATAAGAGTGTGAAACCGATTGCACACGCAGTTAGCTTATTTATGCGCCTAAAGGTATGCAAAGATGTACAAAACGATGCAAATTCTATCGTTGTGCCAAAAGCTTTTTAATCCTTTTCAATAAGTTTGTCTTCTGGAGTAGCCAAAAACGACACAGATGAAATACATGTAAATTAAATGAGAGCTAAACAAGGCTAGTGAAGTGAACAAGCTGTATATACTGTTTGAGGAAAATTTAATGAATTTGTCTGAAATGCTACTACCTGAATGCATCTCAGTAGAGTATGCTCGAGGTAGCGAGCCAGGAACAAAGTGTACACTCTCCTCGTTTGAAGCTGCTAGCAGCTTACGATAGTTTTAGTGTACGAGCTTTTTCATCGCTTGGAAAACATCGGTGTGGAAAATTTGGAGCACGAGAAAAAAAACACACTCACACCCAGCGGGAGACTGCAACAATGCAATTAAACAAAGCGCAACGTCACGGACGCGAAACAGGAAACGAAACGACATCCAGACTAACAAAAACGGGTGAAAAACATGGGAGCACCGAATCGAGCTGCACGCTTATGACGTGTTCGTGTTGCAAGCCATGGATGAGGATTAATGATCGTTGGATCGTTTTTATCCAACGCTTCCTTTTCTTTTTGGCCTTTAATTCATACTGCACTGCAGCTGACGAGAAGGTTGGTTCGCAAATACTGCGCAATTATGACAGTGACTGGACACATTTTGTTCCACTGCAAAGGAGTAGGTTTCAAGTTTCATTGTAACGCCCAGGAAAGCGTTATGAAACGTGCTCTGCGTATTATGGCGAAAATAGGAATGCAATACGAAATTGCTATTATGAATTCGAAAGCAAGGTTCTTTAGCGCCCCTGTCGACTGTAAGCCTCCTTGTGATTTGTGCAAACAGTTCATTGGAGACATAGGCTTTTACCTTTAATACCTTGAAATTTATGGTCTCTTGAAGTAGGACGGGTTTAGAAGCGCTTAGGATGATGTGTCTTTCCCTACAAGCAGATGGTGGAAAGTGAATCCCTTGGCATACGAACTTGCACGCTCCGCTTCTAGTCTTCCACACGAGCGAACATCTAAAAGGCTCCTCGTCCGGACTGTGATGTGCTTTTACACGCGGGTGCATTCCCGTTTTCGGATCGTTTAGTTGCAGGGCGTTACAATTTCTAGCACGATGGTTACCCAACCAGCCCAAAAGTTTACTCGAGAACGTTTCACAGATTGAATCGCATTTGATGACGCATCGATGGCTGGGTGTATAGCTACGTATCGGAAAAAATAGGTACCCTACACGCTTACTAGGTTAGTCGAAGTGGGACGTGCGATGGTCCCAGTTTGGTTTCCCGTGGAATCGGCATAGAAAACGGTATGGAACGTTAAGCATGCATACTAGTGGCTGGAGCAAGCACTCACACTACTATTTAGCAAAAAGGACATATGTCAAAGTTTAACGTACATAATTGAGCTGAAGAAAGGTAAGTCTGCAAATAGGCACACTAACTATTAGCGCGGAGTCAGTAAATGATGGTTATAAATCATTGAAATGCTAATCAAAGGAAGAGAAAGTGCATGAAAAGAGGATTTGGAAGCAGAAAGGAACGAGTAAGGATGTATGTTAAGAGGAGTATACAGAATAGTAGCAAGCATTTAGAAAGCTTGAAACCCCATCTCCAAATAAGCCAAAACAGCGGGTAGCGGTCGATCAGTCGAGCGATGAAGTGGAAGGAAAACGAAAAGAAAAACTGGAAAAAACACTTACCGGGAACAGTCAGTATGCCATGCAGGGGGTGTGTGAGTTGAATCTTTGGTATCGGATGTCGAACTACAACATTTCGATTCGCCGGATGAGCTCAGAACGAGCGACACCGTTTGCAGGAGCGAAAGATCTGCACTTCCGCAACTAGAGTGTGCGTATGAGTGTGTATATTTATGTATGTGGGTCGGTGGTTGGTGAGAAGGTAAGAAGAAAGTGAGGACGGTACGTAAGACGTGCGTGTGCATAGGTGCATGAGAAGGTGTGTGTGTGTGTGGATGTGTGTACGTGAGTTTAAGAAGGAATATTGTTTTGATTACATCGAAATCGAATCCATAGCAATGAGGGATGATGTTTTGGTTTAGTGTTTGTTGTTATGTTTTCCATGGTTTCGGTCGAATGCCACCGAGTTTGGTTTGGATAAATTATGTGTGTATGTGTGCGTGTGTTTGTTTTGAACAGGAATAATGCCAATGTATCGTAGTCGGTACGATTTTTCATATTGTTCATTCGTGCAGTGACAGAGAGAGAGAGAGAGAGAG
>KB687347.1:0-14258 GCA_000349165.1 Anopheles christyi
GTAATTGACACGGCCCCTCCGATTTGCTTCCCCACCAATTTCCCTTAGCAGCTGCCTGCCTTGCCATTTGGGAGTTTCACGCGCGTTTCTCGCGCGGCTTTTGAGGTCACTGGGTAAGCTGGCTCTAGCCGGTGGCTGGTGTATGCTGGGCAGCTTTAATTTACTTTCTTCTTCCGCCAAAATAGCACCATCTCCGTTCACCGTTCACACCATCCCCTCTTATTGAGGATAGCACAAGGCAGGTTTCAACCACCACCATGCGTACAATAATGGTTTGGGAAAGCAGGAAATGTTTGTGGTTCTGTTGGGTGAAAAAATAACACCCCAGTATAACCAGTCTACGCCACCTACGCCCTATCACGGTCCAACGTGCAAACATTGAAGTCCCTGCGTTCACTTTCGTTCACAGGCAAGCCTGAACCTGAAACCGTAAAGCCCGCGAGGGTGATATTTGTCATGTCCAAATTGAGCGAAACCTGCCCGCTTGCCAAAAATCCGGACACTGGAAATTTAACGCACACAGCAAACCGGATCCCCCCCCCCTCCCTCGAGGGGTGACGCACCGCGGATTATTATGTTCGCACACATTGCCGCCGAAATGTCGCGTTCCGGAGAAAGTGTCGCTCGGGGTGAAGCCGAAATGGCACCCGAGGGAAAGAACAACCACGGTGAGTCACTGCGACACAATTCGAAAGCGCAAGTATTGGCCCAACATGCCTCCGGTCCGGTTTGTCCGAACCAAAAAGGGTGTGGAAAGTGATGGCGTAGGTGGTACGTGGGTATGGGAAACACAAGGACGCTTCGCTATGTTACTAAAATATGGGCAATGTACAGTTCCCACCCAAGGGAATGCAAAACGTTTTATGCTGAGTTAACCTGTTGAGAATAAATGGGACCAGGGTGACAACATAAATGCTTCTCCAAGCATAGGAAGAACCTTTGAGAAGTTCACGATGTTAAATTAGAAAAAAAAACAAGCTAAAGACGACCGATAATTATATTTTATGCTTGTCAATCAGCTTTTATAGTACAAAATAAATAATCAACTTTTTATAACCCTTAATTATTACTTATTTGATAACTTCCACGACTTCTTGCCTGTTTCCACCTCGAAGGCAAGTGATTATCTCACACTCTACCTATATTCTCAGCAGAACAGACGTTTCTACCGGACGGTTTTGCTATAAACATCGCATGAACTTGACTTTGAACTTGCTTCGTGCAGGAAAAAGGAACTGAAATGACACAAAAGAGATCATACTACAGCTAGTGCCAGCCGAAACCGACCACTGCTGCGGTCGGTTTCCCGCGATCAAGTCTTGTGGTGTCGGCCATTGCCATTCCGATTTGTTGGTCGCATGTTGGTCATACACCGTTCCGTTTGTTTTGCAGGTTTTTTCAAACGGGTTTTGGTTATGCAAACCCCCTTTAGGTAGGTTCTGTCTCTGAGCCGAGGTTCTTCAGCCTAACCGGAACGTTCGGGCAATCAGAAGCCGCCCGTCGATCTGCCTTCCCTAGGCAATGAAAACAAACAGAGTTAATTTAACCCATTGTGGTGCGAGCGCTTTTTGCACGAGCTTTAGTCGTAAAGGGGTTCTACTACTGCTCGGGGGACGGCAGGCAGACACTATTCTTCTGCCTCTTAATAACGAACACTGACAGCTGGAAGCTCAACTGTGTAGCTGATGGCAGAGAGCATTCTTGTCGTAAGCATGACCTCGCCGATTGCGCTATGCCGTTAAGTGACAACGGTGGGAAAACATCTGGATGCTCTGATTCTGGTTGGGACGGAGCAGCATGCGTGCGTTGTGTTCCGACCTCGCAGTCATTGACGCATTGTTTCGTGGGATAACCGGAGAGTTAGTTCATCAAACTTTGAAAAAGACACACAAAAAAGTTTACCACTACTTCTGCGTGTTCCGAGTTCCGTGTTCCGTGTGGTGTCACCGGTAACGATCGCGATAACGCTACACCTCTGCTGACAACTTTCATAACTTCTTTAAGTGTCTGATTGTTCCTTTCCCCGACATGGTGAATGCATAACGCGTGTATGTGAGGGAATCGCCCCATACCAGAAATAACAATTCCATCTTCGTTAAAGCCAAACAATCCTTCCACTTAAAAAAAAGCGAAATGTTTGGAGATGAATCATTGACAAGCACGGCAATCACGGGTTTCACTGCCGCGCTTCCGTCTACGTTAAAAGAAAGTAATCACCGTGCATACCATCGCTCGTAGCAAAACGACACCTCAAACAGCTGAAGCGGGGCTTTCCGTAGTCCGAAGAAAGTAAAACTCCACTTCCCTTTCTCCAGAAAACCTCCCAATTCGTTTGCCGCATTCATGGTGCAGTTTTGAGCACCCTGCACGAAGAGCAATCATCCTGGTACAGCAAACAACAAAAGGGCAATTGTATAAGAACCATAAATCGAGGTAAACGATACCCGGGCTGACCCACTTTCGAGGGCTCCCGTTTTGAAGCTCGAGACCTGCGCCACTCCAACACAAACGTAGGCAAGGAGCGTGCTTGTGATGGTGGGCGAATAAAATGGTTTCATTTTAAATTCCACCCAGCATCCAACCATTTCCTGGGAAGCGTGTCCTACTCGGGACATTTCAGTAATTCATGAGCACTCGGCACACCATATACCCTTACCGTGATCCCGGGTTTTGGCTTTGGAAAGAGCATCTCTTATGCTGGTTCCACTGTGCCGCAGCTTTGTCTGACGCTTATCGGACGATGGTTTTAGAGAGCGAGAGAGCGTACGAGCGTATGCAAATGGAATTTCGGCGTTTTTGCAGGTGCTGATGTTCGGGGCAAGATGCTTACGTGCGATACGCGGTGCTGTAAAAATAACACATTGACCTAGTCCGGTACACGTGAGATGAAATGTTGGTCGTGATGCACAGCGCTAATGGTTGGATGGACTAGAAACTAGGGTTGAGGCATTTAGAGATAGAGATAGTGCTTTAGAATGGCACTTAATTCATGCAGCTGTTGAACTGCCTGTGAATGTTTTTGTTTGTCAACGTGTACAATTTTGACTAGACCTTTAAGACACGTTGCGTACAACCGTACTAATCGCTACAACCGTAACCTACATCTTGCCTTTTCAGTTCAAGCTAGCAGAAATCTTCGGCATCTTCCCTGCGTGGTCCGAAACACTGGCGAGGAAGGAATTTGCATGTTTGCTATCGACTGCTTTAAGGCCAATGGCACACATTTGGGCGTGTGTATTGACAAAATATTCTTCGGGTCTTGCTGTCAGGTCAATGTAAGTATTGCATGAAACTATCTCTTCAATATTGGCCGATGTGCTTTACTAATAAGCTTCTCTTCCCAGGACGATCGATTGCTGTTCGATCCAGACATAACGGATAACAGCATAGATCACAACTCGGTTGGTAACTTCCAGCACTTTCCACCGTCGATGAACACACACCGAAAGCCACCGCTTACGGAAACTCGCCTGCCTACAACGCCCGCGGGCAATGGGACGAAGTACGAACTGCTCAGTACTTCCACGACTACGAGACGAACGACATCAAAGAACAATCGACGTACAACATCAACCACTGTACGTACTACGAAAGCTCCCCAGAAGGTTCAACAGAAGGATGATCTACAGACGACGACAGAGTATCAGGAGTTTACGACGTTCCAGTTCGTGCAGAGCAGTAAAAATCCTGCCGGAAGTCAAACTACATCCAACAAACGTCCTCCAGCACGTCCCAGTGCTCCGAGTTTGGTAACGCAGGATAATCGAGTGTCTACTACCCGAACAACCACTTACAAGCCTTACAAAACGCGTCGTCCTACGACTAACAAAACCTCAACGGTACGTCCACCTAACAGACGACCCTCACAACCACTAACAACAACTACCAAAACGCCAACAACGACACCACCTTCAACGACAAGGAAAGTCTCTGGACAAAATACACGTCAACCAACGACCACATCGACGATTGGATCTCGTAAGCCACCCAGTTCGATTGCTGCCTCTCAGACGCAAACGACCATAGCCTCGAGACGACCAACGACGACCCAATCTACCACAAAAACCGAATCAACGACTCCTTCCGTTACGTATTCTCGTCGACCCACAACGTCTCCTTCACTGGTACCTTTAACCAAACCGACCACGAACCGAAGACGACCCATCACTACCACTTCGACTACAGCGACTACTGCCAAAACGACTGTTGCGGCTACGACTAGCTCTGAAACAACTCGAGCTCCTCGTCCGCGTCCTAAACCAACATCCCAAGTCGCAACTGTACCGGCAACATCGCTGGACCATCTCGTTGAAACACATCCTACGAGCTTGGAAGCTGCATCCAGTACTGCTGCACCGAGCACTACTAGCCGAACCACCTATCCACCAACCACGTTGAAAGTAACACAACCAACCACACCAACACCAACTCCAACGCCTGCTTCATCTACTGCAAGATCCACCCAATCCGAACCGACGGTGCAATCTTCCACCATTAAGGTTCCAGAGACTGCAATCGAGTTGGGAGATGCTGAGGACCTCGCCTCCCTCTCCCGACCGGGGCTAGTGACGTGGACTAGCATTCTGGAAGACACACCGACCGAGCGTCCTGCTGTTAACCAAGGTAAGTGCATCAGGGATCTTCGTGTTTCTTGTATACCTTTCGCTCTCATGCCCCACAACCTTATGCAATTCATCATCATGCATCTGCAGGACCGACCACTTCCAACAGCTGGATACTCATACAGACACTAACCCCGGAAGAGGTCGTTGCTAGTAATCAAACTAACCAGCATGAACCATCATCCTCCACTCACACACCGTCCGCATCCGTCGAGGTGTCCTTCTCGCAGGACACTAAGCTACCAATCGAATCGCTTCTCCCGGAAGCGGCCTACGTGTACAACACGGTTCAGGAGGAACCCACTCCGAACATTCTCCTACTACCAGACGATCTGTCGGTACATTCGCAAGTCACTTCCACCTCTCGATCACCCGATCAATCCTTGGAAGCTCATGCAAAGACAACCGAGAGTTCCATTTTAAGTAGTACGATCGATCACATAAAATCGAGCACACTCGCACCGGCGCGTACGAGCACCACGGTACGACACTCTTCCACAACTGACAGTACCACGATGGTAACCGGTCACGGATCAGTGTCGTCCACCGCTGACCAGTCGATCACTCAATCACCCACCGCACCCAGTAGCCAAGCGGTGGAACAGATTAGCGAATCAGTTGAGACGACATTGTCCGCCGCAACATCGACACTCATTTCATCGTCACCGAGAACGACCGAGATTCCTTCCTCTGTTGTTGCTTCGACTCATTTTACATCTTCCACCGGACCGACCTTAACGACCAGTGATATGTTTGCGAGCGTATCCGAACAGACATCATCAGCGTCTAGCGAGGAATCTGGTAAATTGCATGGCTTTTAAAATAATCACACAAATACGCACACGCACACACTAACTTCATTCATTTGGTGACTTTAAAGACTGAACATTTTGTACTAATAGCATGCGAATCCAAGATACACGGTGCGATGCATCGTTCAAGTAGATCCAATGACACAAGTTCCGCGTAAATACAGCGATTAATAACATAATTCCCTCGACACAAGGAACGCAAGCTTATACACGTTGGAGATGTTTAATAGAGGGGAGACATTAGCCAATGTCGTTTACCTCTGCTTATCATCATTCTTGTTGTAGTTTTTTAACGCAAACCAATCCAAGCAAGAGATTTTATTATCTGAAGCAAAATTTCATACCAAAACACACATTTACTGCGCACTACACATTTGGATCGTCTTCGCTGAACATCTATCTGTTGAGCAAAACATGTTGACGGTTTATTTAGCCGCACGTGTGGACCTAACAATGTGGGAAGCCCTTTAATAACCGTTCATTTGCTACCATTACACAGGCACATCCTCCACAACGGACGCTTGGTCGTCTTCGAAACGACCGGTCCTCGACGTGTCGTCCACCACGGAAACCATGCTCGTCCGTGAGACGACGACCGCCGCCGAAGAATCAATCGAGAGTGCTACTGAAGGTAGTGGCGAGGAGGAATCCGGTAGCGGCAGTGAAGAAGGCTCCAGCGAGGAAGAGGAAGGAGAGGAAGGAGAAGAGGGTACGGATGAAAGTGAAGAAACGACTGATGCAACCACAGCCACCTCGCTCGAGAACGTTACCGACTCGCAGCATAAGCAAACGAACGAAAGCACCACACCGGTAGCATCTTCCAGCGCTGCAGGCTCCACTTCACCAGCATCCAGCACGAGCACAGCGTCCTCGACCTCGACATCGGTAGAGCCAAACACGATGACAGCCTCAACCTTGTCACCGGTTTCGATCTCCACAACGCCATCCAGTTCAGCCATATCAACGCTGTCAACGGCGTCCAGCAACTTGACTACAGCACCGGTGACGTCGGACCGTGGACCAACGACCGAGGGTACGACAACCGGCATGCCCATCAAATTCCCGGAGCAGCCGGCCAGCAATCAGACGGCGCTTCCGACAACGACCACCCTGTCGATGCTTGCCAACATAACCACGGACGGTGTCACACTGGCGCCCGATTTCCTGACCACCTCAACAATGCCAACACTCGAGGGGATCGATTACCGATCGGGTGAGTAAACCTTTGACCCGCAGGGTGAACTGTATCGCACATGCCAACCGAACAAATACCGATCTGTGGCTGTGCGGTTCAAAAATTATCTCATCTCACGCGGAAGGAAGCAACCGCGTCACGTCTCATTATGGACATTTTGCGTCTTCACCGCACTTCTCACCTTGTGGGCAGTTGGGTCTGTTCCTTCGAATGTGATGATTGTTGTTGTTTCTTTCTTCAACACAGCAAACACACCCTTCGGGCGTTCCGTTGGCGTGGAGGGTCATAAAAATATAACATAAATAATTGATAATAACATAAAACAATTTTAACCTTGAAAGCAAGTTCAATGCTTCCACCGCACGCCACACCACGAAGTCACGAAGATTGCCAATCTTCGGCATTACTCTTCTTCGCTTGCGCCGTAACCGTACCCAAAAGGATCGGGATCGAGGTAACAATGCTTGCGTCTTCTACGGACCCGGCCGTTGTGTCATTACCACCCCGATGCTCTGAAGTATCTCCCAAGATATCGTCCGGACATCCCGGGCTTGCGGTGATCTGGCTGGTGTCGGATGTCCCTATTGCCTAATGCAAACTGTAAACGAATGAATTCAACTCGTTTCAGTGCTGGAATTGCACAAGAACGAACAAGAAAAGACAAGAAACGCGTTCACTTCCACCCTTACATGATTGTGTATCATCTTCGTGCAGGAATTCTTCCTGACTGGGAGAAGCCTGTACATACAGCTGTGGTGCGTGGCTGGAAACTTGGACAAGTATTGCAGATTTTTTGTGCATGCTTTAACACAATCAGATACAAAAAATACAGAAAAAAAGATAAACAATACCTCACCGAGAAGATTTGCGCGAGCACCTTTTCGGACGACCCCGAAGGCTTACTGAGGCGGAGGCCGCGATGAGCACGACCTGTTTCAAAATCGATTACGCTGATCGCTATCGACAGGTAGATTCTATTTACCTACAGCCATTTGAGGCGGAACAATGGTGAACAGAAATGATTGATAGTCTGATAAATTAGCTTTATGTATTTTAAGTACCTTCCGCTGGTCAGGGTATTTCCCTGCTGACCAGGGACCAGGGGACGTATTTTGGCAAACATCTTTGAACTTTGGGAAACAATTTGGGGAATATTATAGCAATGCAACTGAGCAGCTATCTCCAGTGTTTCTTTTGTGAATCTTGTTTGTTTGCTTCATCCCTATTACGATGCTAGAACTCAAATTCTGAAACAGGCTCAATAATAAGCTCATCACTGTGCGCTCGATCGTACACTAAACTCAAATCTCTTTGAGTCAGGCCTTTGCACATCCCAACGAGGTATAAAATATTATCGAGCATTGACGTGCCAGCAATCGAGTAGCAAATACAAAACCATGGCAATCAGTTCAGGATTCTGCGCAGAAGAGAACGAACCGGACAACCATGACCATATGCAAGCGTGAACAGAACGGTGTGTCCCCCGACACCTGATTTACTGGTTTTTCGGGCTTCAGTAAAATAAATTATTTATATTTACTTAATGGTATCATTACTATCACACACCGGTAATGTTGATTTATGTTAGCCCTATACACTGGCAGCCTCAGTGCCGGCCTTTGACTTTGACAGTTGGCGTTGCGTGATCCTTTCGAGAAACCGAGCCCGTCGGCTCAGGGCATTCACAGGTCGTTCGTTATCCGGTTTTTCGATTTCGTTTCGCTCGCGTTCACACTTTGTTCTGCACCGGGGCCAAGTGTGGCAGTGGTTTGCTTTTTGTCGTCGGCCAGGATCGCAAACGGTGACGCGTTGCTCTCCCGGTGTTTGGATCGCACGCATACGATCGTGAAGCGAACGGAATTTAGCGGTGGAATGTACACGTCGCGGTGGCTTATCGCTCGCTTGTTAACATTATGTAATTAATTGTTACCGCAGGGCATTGTCGGGGGCAGCATGCAATGCGATCGTTCGTTCGGTTACTGACATTGTAGTTGTACTTGCCTGCGAGCAGGCATGGGGCCCAGTTCTTTGACATCGGTGATTTGGAGGGATAATAGGAAATGACAGCAATTTTCACAAACGATTCGATAGGATATCTTACATATGTTTACAATGTTATAATAAAGCGATCTAGAAAAAAAAGCCTGTCACAAGTTTGAAAGACATTGTTTGCTTAGATGTAAAGAACAAAAATAATTCACTTCACCTAAAGCGGCTGCTTCGTGCCCCTTTGTACACTATGCGTAATCCTATTGTAAGCAACATTTTCACGCCATTGCATTTCACAGTGTTGATAGATTCATTCCTGCTGCAAGATGAATTACTTCGCGCATGGTGTATCATTTATCATAACTTAAAAACTCCCGCCAAGAACTACAGCCTGAACATTCAATTACCGCCTCTACTGTACTGTACTGCACACCTCAAAGGCGGTTTGTGTTGATGTCCGGCACGAATTGATCGTACGCGCTACACCATGGAAACATAAAACTCTCGTTGAAAGCAAACTGCATGTAGCATTCGCATTCGGCAAATAGCCAAGTAAGTGCAAGGGACATACAGTTCTTATCCTTTGAACACCTTCCCGAACGTCTAATGATAATTGCATGCTTTTCTTCATCTTGTTGGTCCAGACGTCGTTCTCCTCCCGGAGTGAATATTTCATTACATATTATGCACGCTGTCGTCCTCGCTACGGTTTGCTCATCTTTCGCTCCAGATGACCCTTTCCGATCGGTAAAATTAATCTTCCCGCTGCAAGCCTACGTCGGCAAAGTCAGGCAACAGATAAGAAAAAATGCGCAAAAACTGGTTCCCACACTCAGCTGCACCGACTGTGTGATTGTGTTAGGCGCACCACCGGTGGTGATACACAAACCACGCGCACCCATCAAGATCGTTCGGATCTGATTGGGTCCGAGGATCATTTACAATTTTTATAGCAGCATAATTACGATTCATTCATCCCCCCATCGCTTGTCGAACGGGGCTCATTAATGCACGCATCGCTAGCACTAGGCGATGGATGCTGATTTGCTGGCTTATCTACTGCGTCTCTATCATTTTATCGATTTCTCCCCTACCTACGCACTACAAGCGAAGGTATTTATCGTGTGTAAACTATCTTTTCTTCTTATCCTTCATCTGCAGTGTGCGGCAAAAGGATGTTCCCCGAGCCACGTATCGTCGGCGGTACCAAGGCAGCGTTTGGCCGATGGCCATGGCAAATATCGCTGCGTCAGTGGAGAACGTCCACTTACCTGCACAAGTGCGGTGCGGCACTGCTGAACGAAAACTGGGCCATCACGGCAGCACATTGTGTTGACAAGTAAGTGTTGTACGCCCTGGCTTGAAGATCTGTATCACACTAACTTCAATCTTCTCTCCCACACAGTGTTCCACCGTCGGATCTGTTGCTGCGGTTAGGCGAGTACGATCTGGCATTGGAGGAGGAACCGTACGGCTACCAGGAACGCCGCGTCCAGATTGTGGCCTCTCATCCACAGTTCGATCCACGAACGTTCGAATATGATCTAGCACTTTTGAGGTAAGAGAAAGCTGTCCCGATCGCGCGATAGTGGTTGTTCGCGTCATTAACACTCTCCAATTCGTCTTCAGATTCTACGAGCCGGTCGTCTTCCAGCCGAACATCATACCCGTCTGTGTGCCGGAAAATGATGAGAACTTTATCGGCAGGACGGCATTCGTTACCGGGTGGGGTCGTCTGTATGAAGGTGAGTTGTTGCTTTTTACCAACGAGATAAGGAAAGGGGACGGTGCTAATTGCGCTCTCTACTTATTGCAGATGGACCATTGCCAAGCGTGCTGCAGGAAGTTACCGTGCCGGTGATCGAAAATAAGATCTGTGAGACGATGTACAGAAGTGCCGGTTACATCGAGCACATTCCACACATTTTCATCTGCGCCGGCTGGAAGAAGGGTGGATATGATTCGTGTGAAGGTAAGTTGATCTCACAGCAGAGCTTTTCAGTGTCTTACAACTGTTTGTTTTATTTTTTGTTAAAAGGTGATTCCGGTGGTCCGATGGTTATTCAACGTCCCGATAAACGATTCCTACTCGCGGGTGTCATCTCCTGGGGCATTGGTTGTGCCGAGCCAAACCAGCCCGGTGTCTACACCAGGATATCGGAGTTCCGAGATTGGATCAATCAAATACTACAGTTTTGAAGCACCAAGCTCCGTACACAGGAAGAAGGAAACTAAGAAGATGAGCACACGCAGTAACCGCTCTGCTCGCGTTGATGTACAGATCCTTGGAACATTGCTCCAGGTGAAAGGAGGGCTTTTGATCCCGGGAAACCTTACCTAGGGTCCCGGTTTTGTCCACCTTCCAACAGTTGGCGTATAGTTGTTGATGTTTGATACTACGTTTACTCATTAGCTTTCTGTTTGTTTTATAAGATGGCCCGTTTTGATCATCGATCTGCCAGCGAAACCTGGCAGACTGATCGTCGACCCAGCCCAAAATGATTATGGTGCAGCTTTTCGGTGAAACAGACAGGTGGCAGAAGTTTAGCCGAGAGTGGTTTTAAGTATTTCCCGTCCCGAAGTTTTGCTCAAAGCATCCAATAACCCAGTGTGAGTTCCAGGACACTCAAAGGCAAGTTATTAGTAAGTTGGATCGGTGGTAGTATCTGCAATCGTTACAAACGGAGCAATGGGGTGAGCGCGGTTACGCGAAAAAACACAATTGCGCGTAAACATCACACAGTATCTGTAAGCCTAGCACAAAACAAAACGGTAGTAAGGTACGTCGGTTTTTAATTAAAGTATGTTGTGATAATTAAATGCATCGTCGCAAACGAACGATTCGAGCGTGTGCCCTGTACGAGCTTAGGGCAGCCGAGTGCACTACTCACAGGGATAAATGGTGCGCAAAACTAGAGTTACGACAGTTAACGGTAGTTAGACACTATTTTGCAAGTAAAAGTACACGTTACATGGTAAGGCGACTTTATTTATTTATTTATATTCCACGTTAGATACATTTGGTTGTGTCGCGCATCTAGCATAGGGAAATGGAACGAACAGAAAAACATAGACAAACGAAAGAGGTATAGTGACGCAGAAAGATATACAACGATAAAATGAGAAACAATCTCAACAGGTGCTAGGTGCAAGGCAAATGTGTGACCGGCTTGGGCCTGACACTGACCAGAATATTTTCCGGCTGGGTTGTGTGACAATTTTCCTGTAAATATTTTAAACATAAGAAGCCACATGCATTCCGATGACACCTATTTAAATTTGACTGTACTATACTATGAAATAAACATTTTAAATAACTAAACCTGATTGTCACTTATCATTTGACCTTTAATTCCAGAAGAACATAAATGAAACATTCTTGAATGAACAAGAAAAGTTATAAAAGAAACGAAAGGATTTCTTCTATTCCCATACTAGGACCGACCCTGTGCAGTAAGGTTTTACCATCCAGGTGCGTGGTAGAATAATTCTAGTATCCCTGAACAATGCCTTTACAATCGCTACTATCTTTACGCCAACCAAATTAAGAACCTTACTTATTGATTGTCCAAAGCAATTTCTGAATTGTTTTGCCTTTTTGACATAACGACCTTTGCGGCGATGCCGGTATATATAAGCCAAGACTTATTAGTAGCACGCTACCGGATAGTCTTTACTGGAAGACAGTTCAGATGGAAATCGAACCCATCTAGCCTTGAAGAAACCGACATCGACAGACGTCTCTCTCAGATCTATTAAATATTATTTGTAACAACAAAGCTCCATTTGCTTCTATCAAAACTTAGTACTGATTTCCAATGTGGAGTTAAAGAAATATCCTACTGTTTCGAGCAGACATCTCGAGAGAAGAAACAGAAATTAATCTTAAAAGGATTAAACACTAAGAAACAAGTCATCCTAAAAACAAAATAAAGGTTAATGATTTCTCGAGGATCGCTTACTGTTATTCCTGACGAAAATCACCATATCTTTCAAAATGAAAACAACCCCTAAAAGTATGTATGTAATGCAATTTCAAAAAGAGTCAGCTTCATAAAATTGCCACCAGAGGCGCTATAAAACTACTCGAAACGAAATTTATACTGCTAGACTTTTTAAAACGTTTTAAACCATTCAAGCTGCAAATAATATTATATTTAAAATTATCTAGGAAGATTTGGTTAAGGAAAATGTTATTTAGAACCTTATTATGATACACATAACACTTTTGACGATTACAACGAGCATGTAGAACTGCATAACTTATCCCTACCATTTGATATTTTTGTATTTTGTGGTGATCTTAAATTTCCAGATTCAACAGATTTGTAAAAATTTAAATTGCGAATCATAATCGAAACATTAAAATCCTTTTTCTTTTTCTTACTTGATACAACAACAAAAATCCGTCATGGTTTGCCGAAGCGACGTTTTTGGCTGTTTGTGTTTTAAATGTTCTCCCACAGCAGGATAGTCATTTCCCGACCCATACGAGATTTGAAACCACGATAAGCATCTTGCTAAGCCTTATGACTTGAAGACTACTATCATTCTCGTTAGAAAGCAACTTGTTTTATTCTAATCATGCGTTGTATTGTATGCGATCCATGCTTTATATTTAGAGCGCAGTTGTAATGAACACATGTTTCTCTTACATTTTTCAATGTTTATCTTTCCCCAATATGAAAACAGTAAATGCGTTATGCGTTCAAGAAGAAAAATATGCATTTATAGTTTAAAAAAACTTCAATTGCCCTCCCATTGCTGGCGCTCAACTAGCTAGAAACGATCTGGCAACGAATTTCTTAGAATGATGGTACAAGTTACTCTAAATCATATAGCAAAATCGCACATCGAACATGACAATGATCATGTTCATTTATGTACTTACGACATTTGTGTTTCCCACAACATTACCACTGGACACAATGTCAAAAAGGAAATCTTTTGCCAGCTATTCGCTACATTCACATACTTTTTTTCGTAATTTTTTTTTTTTGTCTCATACCCTTGGAAAACTTTCGATTGTCGAATAGAAGGGAATGCTGAACACAAAAAAGACCAACAGTGCTCGAACAAAGAAAACGTTGCTCCGAAAATAGATACAGCAAATAAAAGCGCGGTTCATCAATTGACGAATGTTTCCTCACTATGTTTTTCTTTTTTTTGCTCAGTGCTTCAATACACACGATGGAGTTCAATTTCCGGCAAGCAAGAAAGCCTTCCGCGCGACTCACTACCATTCCGTGTAGAAGATGGGGCAAAAACAACCCTCGCCCCCCCCAACCACCCCAAACGTACAAACTTAAAAACCATTACTGATTCGTTTGTTGACACTCGGCGCACAGCCAATCTTTGCCCCCGAGAAGCTTGACCG
This sequence comes from Anopheles christyi, assembly GCA_000349165.1. NCBI lineage: Eukaryota > Metazoa > Arthropoda > Insecta > Diptera > Culicidae > Anopheles > Anopheles christyi. Next base: position 13,996 of record KB687347.1, read on the forward strand.
ATACGTTTGGGAGGGTTTTGCCTTCGAAGTCATTAAGCCGCCGACTGCTATCGAACGATATCGCGGGTCGCTTAATGGAGAAAACGATAGTTAAAAAGTAGCATTTAAATTTTCTGTTTTTCGACGGTCCCGGGATTTGCTTTTCCATTTGAAAGTGTCCAGCGATACGTTAGATTTTAATGGCAATTGATGAACCGAAAGTGTTTCCACGTGTTTGACCCATTTCGCACTGGTGTGTAGAGCACTGTTTTTGCACCAGAATT
>KB687358.1:0-14705 GCA_000349165.1 Anopheles christyi
AAGGTGGTTCTCATTAACTATTGAGTTCAGGGAGGATATTACACACACGCACTTGCTTCACCTTACATCGTAAGCGGTTGGCCGTGTTTTGAGCTTATTGATTTTCTTTTCCTTTATTTTCGCATGAATTTTCACCACCTTATCTGCCTACATAACTCATATTTCTCACTTGTTTTCACTTATTTCACGTTTTGTTACACGACATCCAACGCCGCAACCGTTTTCTTTTTAATAACCTTCATCGTTCTGGAAAAAGGAATATGCAAAAGGGAGGGAGAGTATCATTTGCCTACACACAAGGACGATCTCTCACTCCGGCGGACGAGATTAACCTGTTTTACAGCCAAAAATCATTTAGTACTCGTTCGATTCCCTCATTCGTCATATATTACCTGTATGTTTGTGCCTCTTATTGAACAAAACAACCCGGAACCGAACAACCATTTCTCTTCTTTTTTTTTTTTTGGTGCCAACTAAGCAGGAAAAAAAAAACACTTCCTTAGAGACGTTGGGTTTAAGTTTTTGTCGAATTTTGCATCTTTATTTTTACGTAATTCTTAATTTTTACTGAATTTAATTATTTTAAATATTCATAATTTGCATTACCTTTTCAAATACACACTACTTCACCGACCGGCGCCGTTTGAATGCGTGTCTGGATGTTTGTTTTCCGTTCACCATTATCCACTTAAACACGCACGCGTCACATTTTTTTTCGTTTTCGTAAAGTGTGCTTGTGTTGCGTTTGCTGTGTTCTTCCACTTGTTATATCATTTCTGTGTGTTTGTATGTGTGTGTGTGTGTTTTTTTTAATTCTTTTACTGGCGAACTTCTGGTGATCCTTTCGATCATAATTTCGCTTAAACATTTTATCATACTCGTTCACACACACTCAAACATACTATTTCACTCTCGCGTTCTTTTTCTCTCTTTTTTTTTCTCTTTTTTCGCACGCACTTTCTAATCAGTTATAATTATTTTTATATACCTTTGTTTATTTATATTATTTCTTCTGTTTTGTTTGTTTGTGTGTGTTTGTTTTGTGTTATTGTTTTTCTTCTTCTTTTTGCTGCTTAACGTTTATCGCTTTCTTGACTCCCGCACGTTCACTTTTCTATCTCTGGCAGCCGCTCCCATCGTCCGCATGTGCAAATGTATTTATTGTGAGCTGCAAATCGGTTCAATCATTCGGGTTTAATAAAATCCGGACAGATTTATCCCACTTAACCAGTCGCAGGTTGTTGGAATACATCTGATCACTCTCTTAACAGCTATGCAGAAAATTGTAGATCTTGCGTGGGTATGTGTGTGTGTGTTTGTTAGGGGTGTTTGTCTGTATTTCTATTCAGTTTCTCTTTTTTATTATGAATGTATTCCTGTTTCTTTTTTCTTTTTCATTTCCTTTTGTTCATTCTTACATCGTTTTTCGAAGTGGGGAGTGAGATGCTTTTACTAAGATTCTGAGCCATGCAGCCTGAGAGGCTGCTTGCTAATTGTTACCATTTCTGTTTCACTTTTTGTATTGTTAATTCAACTATTTCGACGTCTATAACGTGCACAGCTTTGACGAGGGAGAGAAAAGCACAGTATTTGGGGGTTGGTTGGGGGAGTAAAGAAAAGTTACTGTGGGAGGAGGGAAAGAAACACAATCAACTTAGGTTTTTTTGCTAGTGTTTTTTGTTCTCTTTTTACACATACCTATCATCAGTTCGGACCATGGTCTCTTTAAGCATTTGTCAGCAAGATGCAAAAACAACGGAAACATTCCTACTGCTCTTTCCTTTTAAGTAGCTCTTGTTTGTGTGCCTCACGTTACCTATTTAATCTTCGCTATCACACGCTCCTTGTGGGGATGCAGCCGAACAGACGAAACACACATATAGAGTGTTTTCTTGCACAAGGACAAGGTTCTGTTAAAACCGAACAAAACTTATCCCCGTTATAGAGAAACTTTTATATCGCAACACCTATCCATTAACAGACTCGATACAAATGTTTAAAAAAAAGGTAATAAGCTGCTAAATGCTTTTTTTTTCTCTCTCTCTCTCTCTATCTCTTTTTTGGTCTTTTCCGACCGTCACATACTGTTAATTAAGAACGAATTAAAACCTTCACATACTTCACAAATGAAGTGTGTGTGCGTGTGGGTATAAAGCATAAGTAAAGGAGATTGACATAAAAAAAAACATAAACCGCGCTCTTACTTTCTACTTCTTATATGCTTCCGAATTATATTACTAATAATAATAATAATAGTTAAAAAATAAAACGATATTCACATATACATTTATATATATATTATATAGCTATAGATACAGGTCCAATGTACAGTTACATTTATATAAAACAGACTAGCGTTTCTTGTTTTGTCCGCAAACATTCACGATCACGATCACATACGGACATATCATCATGCGCAAGGATGCGGGCGGCAGAGGATCCACGTGGTGAGTGGTGGCGATGTTTATGATGGTACACTGTGTGGATAGGGTTAACGGGTGACGGGTAGAAGGAAAAAAGGGGGGTTTGCTTTGCGCTGGTGGACATACTTGTTTATCCTAATTTCTTCTCCTCTTCCATTACATATGGCAAGAAAGCGAGGGGGGGGAGGAGGGGTGTGTAAACACAAACTATATTATCTATTGTTTTAACTCCTCTGTACACATACACACACGCACACACGTACACTGCTGCAAATGGGGCTAAGGAAGTGGTAGGGAAAATACATTCCGTTGGGGGGAAGCTAAATATACGCATTACGACTTCTCTAGACGACGGATTAAATCATCACAATAAGTTTACGGCTGTTTTAATAGTTGCCTATTTTCTCTCTCATTCCTTCTCTCACTTTCTATCTGTCCCCTTCTTTCCTCAAAATTATCAGTGTTTGTGTTTTGTGTGTGTAATCGAATAGATGAAAGAAAGGATGCTGTTTGTACTGTGTGTCCTCTAAAATAAAAGCACCAAAAGGACGCTTAACAAGACAACCTAACCAGTGGATAACAGGGGGGTTCATCACGCTCTTGGAGCAAAAATCTCTTTGATGACGGTCAAGTCATTGCGCTCCTTCGCCGACTAAATAAAAAAGAGGATGATCAAAGTGTGTGTCCTACAATCTCTCTATCCAAGCAACCACAGAACAGAGTCTACCGGCTCTTTCTTGATGAGAGTTTAATCCTCGGCTACACCTCCCTCGAAAGGAGGTTTGAGTGAAAGGGATAGAAACACCACGCATAATTGAGCCCCGGGAAGAGGGAGATCAGTCCTTTCTCGTCTCTCTTCTCGTCCTCGCACTAAACTATTTACATACACAGCACGCAGTGTTTTCTCTCTCTCTTTCTATACGGCCTCCTTCAATCAATCCGTCACCTCGTGTTTGGGTGTGTTAACATTTACAGGACTAAAACATGAATTAGTTTACACACACACACACGCTAACCCAATTTACCCAACAATCCACACACTCACTCACGCACGCATGTGGTCCAATTTCGGACAATAAGCGGGGTTGGGGGTTCACATCCCGACAAAACAATGGTGAAGAAATGTTGTTGCTGGAAGGGATAGAAATCTTATCCGTCACACACACACACATGCATGTGCGCACGCCTTACGAGTTGATGAACATCTTTCCGCCCTTGTCACGCAGGTTTGTTCGCGAACCGAGTGTCGGTTCCTCGAGCGCACGAAACCGGACAAACCCTTGCTCGGCCACCAGCATGCTACCGTTGTCTGGGGTCCGCTCGATCTTCCCCGGCAGGATGCCACCGTTGGATGGTCCGGTGGGTGTCCCATTGCCACTGCCACCGATGCTTGCCGTTGGCGAAGAGGATGATTCCGTCGACTGATGGGCAGCCGCATGATGCTGCTGATGGTGATCGTTGCTGGTCGCGTACGGTACAACTACCTGGCCACCACCGCCCACCGTGTAGCTCGAGCTGGACGAATCCCGGGAGCGCTTCTTGCTGTGGTAGTATCCGGTGCTGCCACCGTCATCAAAGTTCCCATCCACACCGTGAGCGATGCGCTCGAGCGAGTCTGCACCGGCAACCCCGTTCAGTAGCCGATCGTTGAAGCTGCCGGGATGGGGAAAGCCACCAGCAGCATGGCCAGCTGCTGCCGCCGCCGCTACCGCCACCCCCGGGTGATGATGCGAAGGTGGTTGCTGCTGTGGATGATGATGGGCGGCTGAGCTGAGAGTTTGTGCACCGGACATTGGACCACCGCGGCGTTGCTGGTGCTGCTGTTGCTGCTGTTGCTGCTGCTGCTGCTGCTGCAGCGCCCGGTTGTTCGAAGAGGCCGATGAGGAGGAGGCCGACGAGTTGGAGTTGTTGTTTCGACCGCTACCGTGCTGGTTGAAGTGCATCGCACCAATGTTATTGAGCGTACCACTCTTCCGCACACCAATCCTCCGATCGAACGAATCTCCCGGTCCCGGCACCATTGGCCCATGGTGGTTGTAATGATGATGGCCCATCGTATTAGCGCCACCACCGCCACCCAGATCGTTCTGCAGCTGCTGGCCGCTCTTGAGCGTCTTCAGGTTCTTGGAGGCACGAAACTCGCCCCGTGCCATCGACTGGGCCGCACTCAGTGCGGACGGTTGCGGCAGTGTCGGCATGTGCTGCGGGTCAAAGTTCGGTCGTTCAAAGTTTTGAAAGTCGTAGTTGCGATGCGGCGGCGGTACCATCGGATGGCCGGCCGGTGGTGGTGCTGCCCCGCGCAACGACTTCGTATCGTACTGGGGCGCTCCGATCGGTTCCGAGTAGCAGTTGTCCATGATGTCGTGGTACTGGTTGGAGGACGCCCCGACACTGCCCCCGCTGTGCTGGTGATGGTGATGATGGTGCTGCTTCAGCTCAAAGTTGGGATTTTCGTAATGGTCCGGCATCGGTTCGGTTTCGTTGAGGAAATCGTCCGCCGATTCGGGTCCATGCTCGTTGTTGCTGTTGCTACCGTTGTAGTTGTTGCTGTAGTTGTGCGAGGACGAACGCATGCTGTTCGTTTCGAGCGATCGCTGGAATTCATTGGCACCGCCAACACCTACGACACCACCGGGCGGTCCACCGAGCTGTAGATCCTGCTGATTGTTCTGTTCCAGGTTGAGCGAGTTCAGTGCAAAGTTGTCGTCGTAGATCGGTTTGCCGGTGCGCATCGTATAGGTGTGCAGATTGCGGTTCGTGTTGCACACGGCCGGATAGTCCGTCTCGAAGTTCTCCTGGCTGGAGGAGGACGTGCAGGGGAACAGTGCAAAGCCACTCGCGTTCGGTTGCTCCATGTCCTTTTCGCGCTGTATCACCTTCGAGGTGCCCGTTTTCAGTCCCGTCACCCAGGACAGTAGGGCCACAATCACAATCTCGATGAACCGTATGCTGAACTGGTAGCCCCACTGGAACCAATCGATCTCGATGTGTGACGCCCATAGTGTGCCACCACCGCCCGGTCGTCCACCGGGACCCTCGCCCGGCAGCCCACTGCTGGGTGACAGTTTCACCCGTGTCTGCGAGCTGATGCTGATGGCGCCGTAGATTTGAAGTGCGGCCAGCAGGATGAACAGCAGCGCGGTCGCAATCGTGATGTGAATCGCGTACGATAGGTTGTTGTAGCCGTGGATGTAGTTCTGGCTTTTGTGCAGGATGCGCTTCAACAGCCGGTACATGTACAGGTACAGGATGCCCAGGCTGAGACAGATGAAGATGTAGATGATCTGGCAGATGAGCGACAGGACGCGCGGCGGTATCTGGATGTTGGTTGGTGGGGCATGAGCACCACCACCACGACCACCCATACCGGTTCCGCCCAGTAGCTGCTTGTTTGCTAGCTGTAGCTGATGTTGTTTGTGGTAGAACTGTTTCGTTTCGTACGATTCCACCAGGTGGAGTGTGATGCAGAGGATCACATGCACACCCGAGCCGATCATAATGGTCAGGGGGCGCAGGATTGAGCTGTACCGGTTGGTTTTGTGGTTGATGGAGCGAAGCAGCAGAAACAGTATCAAGATCGCAAACGTGGTAGTGAGAAAGGTGAGCGGTAGATTGAGCAGCAACTCCGACACGAACAGATTGAAGCTGAAGTGCATATTGTATGCGTCATAGCAGAGGTAGAATATGCGCAACAGACAGATGATGATCAGGATCAGGTGGATGCTGATGAAGTACGCCTGCGAGAACAGGTGCGTCAGCTTGTCGTAGAAGATGATCTTGAAGATCGAGTAGACCGCCAGTATGGTGAACAGGATGGCTGATAGGTAAACGTGTACGTTCCACGCTATCGTCCACGTGCTAATGTCCGCAATTTCACCTTGGAAGTTGCGATCGTTGCCGTAAGCACCGCCGGGACCACCACCACCACTAGCTGTCTCCTCTCCCGTGCCGTTTTTGATCATAACCGATTTGAGGTTCAGGTTGGGCATTCGCTGCGTGATCGGTGACGACGAAGACGACTGGACGTGCATTGACGAGACGGTGGATGTGGCAACGTTCGAGGTACTACCGCCGCCTGGTTGCTGGCGAGCGGCACCCTCCTCAAACGGATCATCCTCCTCGTCCTCCTCGTCCTCATCGTTCTCACTCTCATCCTCGTCAAAGTGCCGGCGACCATCGCCATCAGCATCGGCACCTTCCGGTCCTCCTGCTCCTCCACCATCGCCGCCTCCATCGCGATCACGCTCACCATCCAACCCGACGGGCCTGTTGTTCCCGAACACTCCACCGTTTGGATTCTTCGCATTGCTAAGCGACGTCGTACCACCGAGACCACCACCACCCAGATCGTACGCCGGTTGGTTTGGTCGCGGTGCGGAAGTTACAGAGCGAAGCAACACGTCCGGTATCATTTGCGGCCGTCCGTTCGAGCCGGACAGAATGCGTGAGATCGACGGGAAGTGCATACCATTCGGCAGGATCGCACTCGAGTTAGCGTTCTCGTCCAGCAGGAACAGCTTGTTATTGCCATCGTAACCCTTGGCCGCGTCCAGCTTGTTCGACTTTTCTGACGGTGTGTTGAGGGCCTTCTTGCGCTGCGCATCGATCGACTGCGAGTTGGGCGCACTGGGCAATCCGGCTGGTAACATACCAGCGCCCATGTCCGGATTGTTGCCCACCTTCGGAGAACCGCCCGCTCCGTTTGGAGGCATTCCATTACCACCGAGATTACCGCTTCCAGGTGCACCCGGGACTAGATCTGGCGGGCGCATCGGGATTCGCTCGTGGCCAGGCATCAAGCTGGGCGGTGGCAGGGGTCGTCGGTTTGCGTAAGTGCCAGTGTTTATGATCGTACTGTCACTGTTGGTGCCACGGAGCGTTGGTTTGTCGGCGAAGGGGTTCGTGTAGTTGCGGGGAAGCGGTGGCGTAAAGAACGTTCTCGAGGGCGGCGAGTACGCTGGGATGTCACCCGCAAACATCGAGTTGGTCGGAAAGCCTTTCTTTGCATTATGACCTAAAATTCGGGAAGAAGATAAAAAAAAAAAACAGTGAGATAAGTGTCAAGGACATTGTCGGCAAGCGATCGTTAGCTGTTGCGCGTTCACTTACCGTGTGGGTACGGCGTTGAGTTCGAGTGCCGGTGCCGATCGTGGTTGTGATGGCGGTTCGGATTCGGGTAGGTCGGATTGCTGTTGCTCTTCAGGATCTCCGCGTTCGGTGCGGACGTGGGCAGTACATGATCCCGCTCCAGGTCCAGCTCGTAGTTCCGATGGTTGGCGCTGATTTGCTGCTGGTTGTAGTGCGTGTCCTTATCGCCGGGACCACCGCCACCAGGGCTAGATCCTCCCAGTGCGTCCTTATTCTTGTTATCATACCTAAGGGATGGAGCAAAATGTGGTTTTAATTAGCGTGACGATCGGAACGAACTAATTGGATGCAATTCACATGAAATGTCGCAGGTAGGGTCGAAATGTCTCCGGAGGAAATTGGGTTTCACGTTACGCGTCGCGCGACTGACTTCCGGGGACTGGGTCGTTCCAGATGATGGGTTTACTACTTGGGTTGCACAATTTTGTGTTCGCTTTTTTCATTCTTCTTTGTTTTTTTGTTGGTGTTTCGAACAGCTGAATCGAAATTCAACCGAAAATGATGGAACAGCTCCCACACACACGTCAAGCGAATGGGGGGTCGCGTTTACCGGACCTCATTCGTTTGCTATGAAGAGGTGTTTTAAGGTACAGTTTGAGGGAGGTGCCTACATTTGCATATTTACGTTGTATGCGAGCAATATGATTTATTGGTTCATTTTCATTCTGTTCTTTAAAAGGTTCGCAAAGGAAATATATGGGGAGCAGGGTTTACCATCTTGCTAGCTAGACCTGTTGGATTCAACGTTTCCCATTTGTACATGAAACGAGCTTGATTTAGTGGGCCCGATAAGTAAAACCTCTTGAAAGAAAGCTAATACGTTCTCATTTATATTCACGTTTTACGCCAAACCCCTGCAATGTTCGTTTAATCTAAAACAGGGCTCTCTCTGGGGGATTTACTTCCTGTTGGTTTGTTTCGGGCCCCATAATCACCGACCGATCCCGTTCTACTCCCATCGCATACATAAATCAGCAAGAAACTCACCTAAACGTGGTCAGTAGCGGTGTGGAGACGGTCGTCAAGCTCGGCACGTACACGTTGTCCGGTATGCTACGCTTCGTTGTGGTGGTCGACCCATAGGCAACGCGGCTAAACACGGCCGCTATGCTTCGTTCCAAGTTGACACCGCCCAGCTCATCACCGAACGCCTGCACCGGTGCCTTTCCCTCGCCGGCACCCCCAATGCCACCGTTCGTGTCGAGCAGTACGGCCCCAACGCGGCACGGCCCGTCCGACAGCAGGACCAGCAGAATACTACTTACAAAAACTACCAACAGCCGACCGACAGCGGTGCCAGGATGCCGATGCCGCCAGCCCATCTGCTTCCTACTCCTGGCCGTCGTCATCGTTGTCGTCCTTCGGCGTGTGCGGGCGGGACTGATAATACTACTGCTATCGTTACTACTGCTGCTACTACTCAACCGGCGGTCACTTTTGGTAGTGCTTATGCTAATAAAACCACTGTCGCGGGTAGTGTTGCTATCCCTGCTGCTGCTGCTGCTGCTGCTGCCGCTACTACTATCACTGTGGCGCGTGGTAAGTTCCGCGATCGCCATGCCGCACACCCGGCTACTATCATTCGCTGGTGGTGATGATGATGATGATGATGATGTTGCTAATGTTGCTGTTGTTGCTGTTTGCTGCTGTACAGCACCATCGGTCCTTGCGGTGGTGGACGCTTTCCCACCTGTAAGGGATATTTTGTAGCGCTTGTGGAGCGACCGAGTGCCCTCACAGCACGACATCCTGGTGTGGGGGACGGCTTCGGAAGGGATGGACACGCGGATGCAGCACCCGGGCAGGAATGCACATGCAAGCGGTTGCGGGCCCACAATTGTTTCTGTACGAAGTTGCCCTGGCTGGTTGTGTTTGTGTACTAACCGTTTAACACTTTCCACACATCACAAAACAATACACCTCACGCACACGCACGTCTCGTTTGGGAGACAAAATAAAACACTTTTACCAGCTCATTGAGTCTTTTGTGGTGGTGTTTTTTTGTTGTTGGTCAAATTAAGTTAAAATTGCACACACTTTTGTATTATTTTCGTTCACACATAAAACCTGCAAAAGAAATGGAATAAAAAAACGTCAGAAAAAGGAACTCAATGTACTCCAATTAAATCACCCCCCAAAACTTGAAGGTTTAATTCCTACAACTTCCCAACACAACCACAGGGTGGGTGAGAGTAGCAACATTCAGTTTACCCCACAGAACTTGACATGTTTCCCCCCTTGACGTGTGTGTGTGTGTGTTGCGAAGGGATGAAGCATTTTCACGCTCCCTAACTAATGTGCCGCTGTGTGTCTGTGCTTAAGAACATCTTTGCTCTATTTTCATTCCCAGTAAGCCCCCTCGGCTTTTTTCTTCCAATGTCCGGACCATCCCGCGAAACGAATTCTTCTCGATGCGTTACGAGAAGTTTGTTCTACAGTTTGCTCAGGAACGAGATGTGTCATGCAGTCAACTGCCAAGTGCGTCCGTGCCTAATGCGCCTTCTCTATGCCTTAAGTAGTCGCTTCCTCTTCCAGCCACCCTTCCAGTGTACATATATTTATCACACACTTGAGCGCTGCTGGTACTGCTGGATGAGTCCAGGGTTTTAGCTTCTCCGCGAAGGCGAAGGGTGTACCTGCTACGGCACCGACGGTGTCTTCTTACGATCCCTGTTTTGCTTTCTATCGCTTTTTTTACTGCTCTGCAGGAAAGGGCTTTTACCCAACGCTCTGCTCCGCGTAGTCGGCGTAGGTTGCTGGCAAGAAATGACCCGAGAGCACCGTTGTTTCGCTTTCCAAGCGTTCTCCCTAATGAACAAGCATCTGCTGCCGTCTGTTTTGGGCCACTCTGGACGGCCCCGGGACGTTTATGTTTTATGCGCTAGCGGCCTCTCTCTCTCTCTCTTTTGCTTGCCCTCTTTGAGCTGTTTCCTTTCGAATCGTGAGCCGCGTGTCAGCGCTCCTTCCTTCTTCCCTGTCTGTTAAAATTATCTTCTCCCACTTGCTTGCTGCTTCCACTTCGGACAAGCATTCCCCGGACCGGTGGTCGTCGTGCCGTTGCGCGCATTAGCAGCAAGCGGATCGAAAGCCGAAACACTTCTTTCTTGGGCTTGGCTCGTAACTATCCTGGGGCCCGCAGGGGGTTCACCTTCGTCCCAGTACTGGGTGGGTTTGCGGTACCGTGCGAGACAACGGTCGATCGATCGTGATCTCGATCGCGCTCGCGCGCACAACACACCGTACGATGGTAGTGGGTTTCGGTTTGTGCTTTCGAAATGTAACACACCGGCTGCTCACGGGCATGAGGGGGTGATGGTAGTGGGGAGGTACGCGTCAAGATGGAATATTTAATTATTCGTTTCTATCTGTGTTTCTCCGGTACTTCGGTGGTCCCTCTTGGCGCACCGGGTAACCGAGGACGGCGACGGGGACAGGGAGGACGCAATTTAGCTACGGTAAAGTGATGCCTCTAAACGAGTGCGCCAGTGTCTTTAAGGGCTTTAGTGTGTTGTGCAGTTGTATTTGTGGGCCTGTGTCACGCCTCGCCAAGACCTTGCTTGAGTACGATCCCATCCAAGTCGTGGAGTTTGAAGATTGATCGGTGTTCGGTGTAGACTCCCTGATTCGGCGTCTCGTACTTCTTCTTCCAATAAAATTACACCATAAATCACAAATACACGCGTCACGTCGATGTATTCTGCATGAGGGTACATCACCGTGTGTGTATGTGTCTCCAACATTCATGTACAACACGGCCTTAGTACATTTGGGATCGGTTTTTTCCATTCTTAGCTAGTTACCGTGTCATACACACGCCTCTGCACGACAACCTCATCGTTCCGTAGGTTCCATGTTTTAGAATTATTTTTATTTGCGCTGAAGGTTAAAACCCGGACATCCCGTTCAGCCAGCGGGTGTGTTGGCTGTGCTATCCTCTATCCTCGGGTGTCTTCTTATCTGCCGTACACTGGAATCCTGTAAACGGAAGGAGAACGAGAGAAAAAAAAAGCGAACGTTAATAACAGGATATTATCAGAATGTGCGCTACGGTGGCTTACAGCACACCGCACAAGGTCCGAATGGGAAACAAGGCAAAATGATGGCTTGGTTGTTGCTATTTTGGTTGGGTTGATTTCATTTCCTACCCATCCCTTAAATACCCGCAGAGAATAAGCAACCTTATCGCCGAGGACCGTTTTGCCCTTTTAACTGAAACCATTTTATTGGTGAGCACCGCCTACCTGGAGACATTTTTGAGGACCTTCTTGCGATAATAAAAGCGGCCTCTCTTGTATTGCTTCCAAGATATCTGGTTGAGATGTCAACCACGATGACACACATTCGATTACCGGGTTCTTAGTTCCAGCAGCAGTAGCTCCCCCAAAACTACCCCCGCCCCCCTCCCCAAAACAACCCTCGGGGAAGGGGTTTTGCACGATTGTTTTTCGATTTCGGTTGAGCTTGAGCAAACACCGCGAAGGGGCAAAGACAAATCCACACGATTAAGGCAAAACACAAGAAACGCATTAAAGCAGGCCATGATGTGCAGCACACCCTTCGGCACTTCTCGCTTTCTCTCGGGCGAGGGTTTTTATTAAAGTGTTTTTCTTACGCGGTAAACCCCCACTTTGTGTCACTGCGTCACACAAAGATTGCCGAATCCTTCAAAACGTCAGCGATAAGTGGGTGATCGAGCGGAGTCGATGCCTTACAAGAGGCGTTGTATTTTGTCAACCTCCCTATCCTTCTTTTTTTCGCTCTTCGGTGGTAGTAGAAGGAATTTCAAATTGCTTTGTTGACAAGCGGCCAAGAGTGTCGGTTTGCTAATTTTTTTTTATCTCTCCAACCCTTACGTCGTTCAATTCCCACGGAGCAAAAGTATCGAGCAGGAATTATCGCCTTTACTTAATGGTATTCACTGGGGACATTTCGGTTTGGCGTTTCACCAGTGGGGTTTGGATAACACTCAAAACCCCCCAAAAAGACACTACTTATTGGAAGCTACCATCCGAGGGACTGGAGAGGTTCGAGATAACACTTTCATGTCGCCATTTAAATTACCGATAGGCTGCACCTCTGCCCATGCCTCCAAGAGTGGTCCATTTGGGGTCCCAAACTTATGCAACGCATTGGCGCAGCTATGGTAGACAATTTATGAAAAAAATACTCCTCTTGCAATGAATATTACATGGTACAGATTTTTATTCTCACTTCCTTTCCGCTACCGGTACCGTAAAAGCGAGAAACTTTTATCCGACATAAATCAAAACCGGCGAAACAATGCGCCGGGCGGGAGGAGACAAAAATGGGATAAAAGTCCGAGACATCCGGACAGACGGCAGCAGCAAAAAAAGATGGGTAGCACCACTTTGTGGTACAAAATGGGTTGAATGGGATAGCAAACTGTAGTGGGGGGAGGGGTGGGGCGGGAAAGCCAGACCAATGCCGTGTATTTTCAAGGAAGTTACAAACACCAGCACCGAGTTAGTCATACAATCGAGTATATATGAATCCAAAAATGGGGGACACTGACCAAGAAAAAAGAAAACGCGCGCTTACAAAAGGCACAAGGACGCGCAGGACACATTTCGCGACTTACACACTCTATAAATAACCATTGTTTCGTTGAATAATAAGTTGGCTCCACTATTTGCGGGCTTTCTGTTTTTTTTATGGGCCGTTTCGGTCCACCGGAGCCACCCTTTTTGTGCTGTTTTTTGAGTATCGGGGAGCATGTGAACGGGGATGGAAAAATTGGAAATCGAGCTGTCGGCGCCATACACGAAAACGAAAAGTGCCCATTGAAAGAAGTTTGCAAGGCGTAAGACTTTACCAACCAAAAAAGCAAAAAACCAAGCAAAGAATTATTATGATTTATGTGCTGTGGAAAACTAGTGTCCTAAAAGACAGCAAGTTGCGACTTCTACAACCATACAAAGCCCGTCCACAACCCCCCTCCCCCTGTCTCAGGGGTGACCTAAAAAGAGAAAAGGCTTATTGTGTTTCTGTGAGCTCTGTCCCTCCCCCGCCTCCACAACCTCTCTGCTTGCTTGTTTTATGCGGTCTCTACCACATTGCTGCTTATCGGGATGCTCAATTGCCGTAAGATAAAATTCGCTACCATCGGATTAAAGAGCGTATCCCGCGCGCGTTTCGTACATGGGCATGGAGGGGTGGAGGTTTTTTAATGCTGCTTACACACCGCACAACTTCCCAGTTTTCCCCATTCGGGAAACTCGCCGCCAAAACCCGTTCCGAACGCGACCCAGATAAGAGGACCCTTCTTCTCGTTGGTTAGTACACACCATTGTTAGATTAGCTTGTTTCCTGCTCCAAGAAGACATCGTTACGTTCGTACCACTCAAAGATCCAGACTGGAACATAAGCAAGCGAGAGTGAGAGAGAGAGAGAGAAAGAGAGCGTCCTGTCATCCTCTGGCAAACATTCATCCCCAAAAAAGGGACGACAGTTGACGGCTTAGTGAAATGGTTTGCTTCGATCGAAAAAAAACCCTTTTCTCTGTGCTGCCTTCTTGATTGACAGAGCACCAGGGACAGAGCTTGGAGAATAGCTGTAAGAAATTTGCAGTGTAACAATTATGGGTCGCTCAAAAGCAGGTCCACCCATCGGACATTCAAAGGCAACGCATTTAAATTTCGAAACAGAACAGTGGGAGAGAGAGAAAATCGTATCGAACCAAACGACCGATTATGGGCGACCAAATGGACGAATAATGGTGTGAATTAAAACATAACCCCCCACATTCGGGGATCCCATTTTGGGGGGGTGGGAGACAAAACGGGACTGCGGTAGTGCTTATCCCTTTTTTCATTGCTGCCAACACGCAACACACATAATAAGAACGTTCGGGCGTTGATGATGCCTCACAGCTTCCACCAAATGGACTTTCTTTTTTTTCCTCCTCCTTCATCTATTCTCACAGTGTGTGTGTGTGTGTGTGTGTGTTTGTGGATCGATCAACACTAAACAATAAATATTTATTATGTTGATTTTAATTTGGATGAATGCCTAATTAGCACGCACATCAACGCGCGTTCGCGCGCTCTCACTAGGCTAATGTTTACTTTTTTCATCACCATCATCAACATCACCAGCAGCAAGCATCAGTTGGGA
>KB687369.1:0-14261 GCA_000349165.1 Anopheles christyi
AAAAAAAACACATGATGCCTCATTGGCGTATGATTTCCCACGACCTGATTTCAGCGAGAAAAGCTGTTTTCATTTCCCTCATTCGAATCTGATTTCATGCATTTGAGGGCATTAAAAAATGCACAAACCATTAAATCTATGATCTACATCATTGTTAGTGTCGATATAAAAGCGTGCACGGCTTCGTTACAATCCAATGCTATAACGCATAACACATGAGTCATACATCAAGTTAAGCTCCCAAGTGCCAAATTCCCACACTAAACCTAAAGTCGTAAAGAAGACACCTCGGATCCTCGCCTCCCTCTTTATGGAGCTACCATTTCACCCGAAACGCCTGCCCGAAAGTGGGTCATTTTCTTCAAGGCCACTGTCACCCGTACCGATCGTTAGCAATTTGCAAGCGTTTGCAAAAAGTTCGATCGACTGTGTGCTACTGGCCTGAATTATTCTACTTCCTTCACAACAACACGCCCCACGATCGATTTCCCCGTGTTGTGGTCGGTTTAAACAACTTGCAAATTGCTTACTCAGCGAAAACTAGGAGGGAAAACTCCCTCCGTTGAAGCGATTTAACTGACAAAACGGTTAGAACGCCAGCGCCGGATGAAACCGGAGAGCTCGAAATGCTTTTTAGTCAACATTGCTTGGTTTCTTTCCCTCACTCATTAACACACGGTTGAAGCTTCGCACTGTAGTTCCCGCAAAGGTTCTGGCAAGTGATGGGTACGCAGCACAACACACACATTAATGTTTGCTTGTTTTCTTAACTGCAAACATTTAACCTTTTCGGTGAGACACTGTGGCTAAGCAAAAAATATATATTTGTGTGCGTGTGTGAGTGCGTTGTTGGTAAGTAACAAAGCAACTAAATAAAGTATTATCCAAGCAAACTGGTTAGTTGTAAGCTTTACCTTTACACCAATGTCGTCCCAAAATGAAACAATAATAAGCAGGCGGCGGCTTACCTGGCCAGTGTATAACACAAGCCTTGGTACAAACGACAAGACAAACAAAAAAACATCAAACGTTATGCAAATTGGGTCACACTATTGACGGAACCTGTACGATTCTAGGGCGATGGATGGCCGCCGATGGTGTGCAGGGCTGACCAATCTATGTTTTGTGCCATTGACTGTGTTTATGCTAGGGTTATGGTTATTTTTTTACATTGGCTGTCAGGAAAAAGCTCCATTTTAATTAGGTTAGTTTGCTGCTGGTGGGTGAAGTTCAGCTGCAGTTTTTATTGCAAATCGTATTTTTGCTGGAATGGTTTGCCAGAGTTAATTGGAACAACTTTTTAAGCTTATTTTTACTTTGGATTTATGAAGAAGTGCTATTGTTAAATCTGAAGCTGTTATTTTACTTTTCATTATTGCTTTAAAAGCGCATTTTTATGCAAACAGCACAAATCAATCACCGAATTAAACAAACCACAATCGTTCCTAAAACAATATCAAAATATCCTCTCAACCACTCAATTTGAATGATTGAATCCATTCCGTTGTTGGATACGGAAAACCATTTTTGCAAACATAAATACCATGACGGCCTTTTTCCCTTTGCTGGTTTATCCTTTATGCAAATAGCATCGATGATAATTCTCCATTTCAACCAAACCGCACCCTCTCAACGGTTTCCCTTTAACGGGCCATAAAAAAATCTACTCCCTGTTGGTAGCTGACATTCCTGTCAAACCCTTAATCCCGATCGAATCACTCGATCGGAAAATGCGATGCAACAATGCAGCCATTATTCTACTTCCTGCTTCCTGTCCTGTCTTTGTTAACCTTTCGACGGTACGCTTGCAAAAGTCGAAAGCCAGCACTAGAGTAGCGCGCATTGAGAGATTCACAATATGCAAATTTGACTTATCCTTCTTAACAGTGTCTCTTCGTGCGGCATGCTTTCGCCCTCCTTCTGCAACCCTATTTAACAGAGCCATTATCCTTGGCCACATGTTTCTGCCATGTTCAATACTTCGTTCCTGGCAGCAGTAGCAGTATCGATGTCTATGCTGACAGGATTTCACATTGTGCCATTTCTTCACCCCTTCTCCCTGTTGTGGAAACGAGGAAGCAACAGCAATTCACACCGATGCAGTGGTGAATCAACAGAACAGCGGATAAACGGGCAATGGGATGGATGGATGGAGAAAACGCATCAAACGGTGCCACGGGACCTTGTTGACATTTTCACCGAATGGAAAAAAATCAGCACATGCAAAAAAAAAAAAGGGATGCGAGTGGTAAACGGGAAAACACCAGGGGATCGCAAGGGAAAGTGATCAGTGTGCGGTAGAACATACACACGTAAACAGCAGGATTATGCAAACTGCTCGACTGCCACTGCCGGTCGTCCTTTCATCACCGTTCGCCACCGTCTCGAGAGCAGGAAAACTCTCACCCAGAACAGGGGGATGCTTTAAAGTGGCATTAGCAAGCCGGGGCAGGATGTTTGGGATTGATTGCAGCTACTGGGTAGAGGGCATTGTTCCGAAACTCATCCAAAGGCAATGGCAACAATTGATTATTTATTGACAAGAGCTTTCTCCGGAGGGAGAAAAACAGCAAAGCCGTACTCGATATACGAGCATCATTAAGGGTGGTATCATTTGCATCATTACGAGAGGTTTTTGCAATGTTTGCCATCGTCCCGTCGTCGAAACCCTCTTTTCAGGAGGATGCCTATAGTTTTTTTTCTGTATTTTTCCTGCCCAGGTCGTTTTGAATTTTCACCCCCGGAAAACAGTGTGAAGGCATTCATCGAAGACGACGTCGATAGCTCGCCCAGCGGTGATGATGATGATGTTGTTGGGTTTGTTGGTTTTTCTGAAGGATTTACAAAAGCCAACATTGAACCAATCTGCATCCTTTTCACGGTGAGTGAGTGGTTCTTTGTTTGCTTCTTGTTAGCAAAATGTCAATATTATGTCACTTATTGTGTCGATTAAGTGACAGCAGACCAGAGCAGGTCTGAGTGGGGAGGAATGAATTGCGGACAAAGCCGGAGCCGAAATGTCAAGCCGATGGTCGTGAGAAAATGGTGGTTTTGGCTTCCGGATGACCGGTTGATGGAGATGGAGCTACAAAATGGCCACTTCGAGTGCGTTCCTCTCAGCCACAGTGCCCCCCTTTGGATCCACACCATGTCAGGTCATCGAAAGGCAAGAGAAGGCTTTCTGAAAGGTAATAAAATTAAAGAAGGCTTTGACTTTTTCTGGCTCCTCATGATCGTCGTCAGACTGGTCGGTGTGTCCACACTGTTCCCCGAAACAGTTAAAGTCAGTCACGATACACACTGCCGTCCACCTTCAGCGGGCAAGGGAGAGACGGTCGGGACGCGGGAGAAGTTCAGAAAATTAAACGACCACCAAAGCCATTAAATATAAAAGAAACAGCAACGAGACCACGATCGCCGAATCACTACGCAAGGAAACAAGACGGCCCAAAAAGATGTCGGCCCAATGATCCGGTGATGGTGTGATGCCGTATCTGAAAATACCGAAAATTCGGTGTCCATTGCGCTTTTTTCGAGGAAACTGAAAGCCGCCCGGTCAAAGTCAAACATCGTCAAATCGCTTTACATACGCGCGTGATGGGCAGGGCATGATCGTGAGACTGTGTGTCAGATGAGTTGAAGCAGACGAATGATCAACAAAAGGGAAAATCACAATCGTCGCCAGAGGTGGAAAGCTGATCTTCCGCAGCAACTGTAGAAAGGTTTATAATAAAGAAGGGGGAGCTTAGTGTTAAGCCATAAAGCTTACAAAAAACTTTTGGAAGAAAATGTTAGAAAACGAACCCTTCCAAGTTTCTCTAGCAAAGCATCGTAAATTTTCTCTTCAAAACTTAATCAACACAATATTCTCTGCACTCGCGAATTCCTTTTTTCAATGTCGTTGAAACAATACAACAACGAAAACAAAGCAACCGCGAAACTCTATATCACCTGAACTTTGATGCAGACGGATGGGTTTCGATGTCTGGAACAAGACCACGCCGGACAGTGCAGGTCGTGGTGGAAGTAAGTCGATCATTTTGAAAACAACCCGGCGGACATAAATTTCTATTTAAAATATGATACATATTAAATTATGTCCCTGGTGGCGTTCCGGGGAAGGTGAACATTTTGGGACTCACTGGACACAGAACAGCAAAGCTATCCGTTTTATTGGAGAAAGGAAGAATAAAAAAGGGAAGGACAGTCCTCCAAAAAGAATGATTTTCCTCGTCCATTATTCTACAGGTAAGAAGGTAAGTCAGAACTGCTCAGACCAGAGAAAAAGAACGCAAATAAACGAACTCATAAATCGCATGACAAGAGGGCGGGAAGGTGTAAAAGGGACTCGCGCAAAACTGCATTGTGGTCGACGGACATCGTTTTTCGTAATTGTTGACCGGTGCAGTGATGTAGATTATCAGTTAAATGACAAGAAATGACGACAAACGTGAGACAACGTTTTTATTTCTGTGACGATTGTGTTTCGCCCTTTTTCTTCGGAATTGAAACGGCACGGTAAAAGGATACATCATCTCTATGTGAATACGGATTTTTTTGTAGTTTTCTTTGTTTTAACTTTAGTTTTTGGATATCATGATGTAGGGTTAAATGAACGAAAAGTTTCATCACAAATATTTCAGCCTCTTAGTCCTCACTCACTTGAGACGACAGGTTGCGAACATTCGCTTTCTCTCGTGATTTCTAAACAAAAACAAACCGAGATGTCGTTAGGATTTTAAGCGACAGCTTTAGATATCTTAACCCCATTAAAAAGTTTGACCATAAATCTTTTCGTACCAAAAAAATCGACGAACACCATTTAACTTCCATTTAGACATTTACTATTGGCGATTTCGTGCGATCGCAGGCTGTCGTTATTCATATTACTATGTGAATATGTTAACTCGGCCGGGATTGTTGTCTCACCACCAGTTGCAGAGGACAAAAAAATCTGTCCACGACGTTGTTTCATTTCAACACTTTCCCGGGTGGTCAAAATACTCGTCTATCTTCAACCATCAGCGACACATGCATGTACACGGGAACCAACGACTCGTTGTGGTGGTGGCTCGTAAAACATCGCGCGCCCTGAAGAAATATCCAATAACCTTTCGGCGGTTTAATTGACCGCCGCCATCTTTTTGGGTGCTCTCGTCTAAAGTTGAGAAATCGAATGGCATTTCGTGGAACACTCAGCGAGTACACGCGGCGTACACACGGCAGTAACTAGAAATACATACTGCCCAAAAACAAAACACACCCAACTAGTGCCCGAGTATCTCGTGCTCGTCTAGTTTCCGCCCGCGGTTAATTAAATTTTGTACTCGTAATAATGGATAAAGAAAGTCGTTAATAGGACTTAATTAAAGCCGCCAAAGCGATGGCAAGGAGTGGTCTTTTATTTTTTGGTTCAGACAGAAGTTTCGAATTCGTGCAACATCCAAGTGTCGATTACCGAGTGGGCTGCCATCCGCTGATTGATCGCAAAACCCCCAACCGATATGTTAATCAAGCGACCAAAAGTGACAGCGCGACGAGCAGGCCCTAACAAGATTGACATTTGACATTCGACCAAAGCTGCACCCGCCAAGACTCGGAATGGCTTAATTGACCTGATTGTCTGGCACGTTTTGGAGGCAAAACAAAACTGCACTCGTGCGCGCGTATGGCTGTAGTATGCTCCCATCCCAGAAATCCCGCACAATCTAGTCCGCAGCAAGCATCAATTCGGGAGAGAACGATCACGAACGCGGATCACGTACGATCAAAGCACTTATCCACGACCACCACCGGGTGGAGGGGAGGAGGGGAGGGAACAACATGTGTCCTATGCCATCCCTAACGAGCCTTTCCGCCTGTGCGAGACATATTCGCGGAAAATTATCCGGTCACCAATGAGACACCGATGAGCCGTAGTACACAATCAATGTTACCGACTCGCGGAGAACTCTGATCGCTTTCCTTTCATCTCTGCCGACCCAAGCGTGTTTTTGCAAACGGCGGCTTGCTTCAACAGCTCGTAAAAGTGCTGCAAACGATGGAATAACAAAACGTTAAAACCGAACAATTGCCTGTTTGCTGTGAGGGAACGTAAACATTGTGTTCCTGGCGCCTATTCCCTGCTAGCTCTAGCTGATCAAATATTCTGCGCGATCGATCCACAATCGATTTACAAATGATTCATTTCGATGCATATCGCACACCGCTGCCCAGACCGTTTCGGAGTTACGATTTGGAGCCTACTCTTAATGGCTTTGCGAACGCGAAAAGCTAATAAAAAAGCGCCATAAACGCGCGTTTAACATTTACGACACATGTTTGTCGTAGAACGAGCGGTCAACGAGCGATCGATATTGGATAGAAATCGTGCGCGGATTAAGAATGATCGATTTTTGTGCGAAAATAAGAACCTTATTTCAGTCCCTTGCTCTTGCTCTTGTTACTTTGAAACAGTGGTCGGTACATTTCGTCATGTGAAAGCAATTCAACTTCCTTGCTGGATTCAGCTGTTTCACTTAAAACATCAAACATACTCCCCTCCCCTGGCGGTTCCCCGCACGTTGACACACTGGCTGCGGAAAATATTTTCAATCCGTTTGTTTTTGTTTCGATGCCACTTGCCAACGGCGTACGAAACCGAGAGTCAGAGTGCATAATTGTTGATATGTTTGGCTTCAAAAGCGCCTCCCCCCCCCCCCCCGGTTCGAAGGAACCGCACGTAACACGCGCTTGGCCACCCGCCACTCGAAGGTTTCACCGAGTCCGCTCAACCACCGCGGCGTTTCATTGCTGACCTGAAGAACTTGGCCTGGAAAAGAGAAATGAGCATTTCGCTGACAACGCACACAACCCGCCCCACTGCGCACCGGAAAACGTATGACTTGTCCACACCGCAACCCTTACACCACTCTCCACCGCGTCTCAAGAAGCTGCCAGATTGGTTTGGTTTGTCAAGTAAAACGAGCCCACTTCTGGTTAAAAATATTTAACATTCCAATCAAGCACTCTCAGGGGCGCACCCGCCACCTTCACCAGCCCGAAAGACAGTGGTAACCACGCCCCCCCCCTCATCTTCCATCCGTACTCTTTACGGTCATTTTGCGCGACACAAGAATCGTTTAGATTCTTTTGATCGTCACCATCGTTTGGCTGTTTTAACGATCCCGACCAGAAAACATGTGTTTATTGGAATCGTTTGCAATTTTCGACGATCACAGAATGCGCATATGTGCGAGTGTTTGTGTGTATCGGAAACGGTAGACCAGGATTGGTGAGTTATGGAGCTGTCATTAATTAGACACAAATTCCTGGCACATTAATATTCCAGTCCTCTCTGGCGGGAACACAAAATGTTCCGACCGAACGAAACGCCGTTTCGTTGACGACTGCTTTTCGATGGTTTCTTTTGCACACATCATTCTAGTTGGAGTTTATTTGCATGTGCATCGAGCGTGGGAACGGCGGATGCATTTTTGGAGTCGATACGAACTCGTGTTAGGGACCACCTCGCGGAAGGAAGTCTTTTTTTGGGGTTGCATTGGCCTGTGGCTTTGCAACAGGAAGTGTCGCTACGTAGAAATATTTTTCCCTCGATAATGTTTGGAATTTTGATAATGAATAATTATAGCCAAATTCCTGCCCAATTTGTCTTACCATAGTTAGCTGCATCATGAACGACATTGATCCTGTTGAAATCCAACATAACTCTCTCTCGCGCCCTCTCGAAGTCTCTCTTAAGTACTATGCAACTGAATACTCCGGCTGTCATGTTTGCATGAAAAACTTCTCGGTCTTCCTGACACTTCTAACACCGCGACAGATTTGTACATTTATTATCCCCACAAGCTTGGCCCAATCCGCGCGTTTGTCCATTTGTCACGGCAACGGCACTTACACACCGACATTCGAGCCATCATTTGTACGGTCGCGGCAGTCGGCTGTCCGCTAATTACGGAAATCCACCACCCAAAACGCCACACGACCGATGAAATGCTGTCACCGCCGTCTCGTAGCGCCATTCATATTTCACACCGTTGTAAGGGCGCCATTGCCCAAAAACCCACTGACCTGGACGCAATCGATGGGCGCGATGAGCACGGTAAACGGTGTTTGCTCGCAGACAATAGCGATATCCCAGGATCTTCACGCAATGCTTTCCCGAGGTCCAAACCCATCTCCTCCCCCCCCCCCCCCCCAAAAAAAAAGGTGTCCATAAATCATCTGCTCACTATAAATAAATATGGCAACACTGAACGGCAACAATCGTCATGCGTGTATCCTGCGAACCTTAGCCTGTCCGAGATGCATGCAACAGACTCGGGCTGCTGTCATGGGCGCGTGGCACGTCACGTCCGTGCTGTATAGAGCCAAGTTACTGCATCGTACGGATTACTGGCTGCCGAGCGCATTTTGCAACGCGGTAATCGCGGCCAGTCTGTGCCGGAGCGTAACGCGCGCGCGAATCTCGTCGCGACGCCAGTTATTACTATTATTACATTCCCGTAAACAGATGGACAAACTTCTCCTAAATAGGTCCCGTCTCTGTTCGCAACGGTTCGTCACAGCCGCCGGGAGCTAAACGGGAGCCGGTACACGCTCTTCCGGTTAGTCTGCGATTTATCTAGCGTCGAGGACAAGTACGTTCCAACACCCCTATCGCGGATGACGGCGAGACTGAGGCCATCCAAATCAGCGTCACTCCAACATCCACTGGTATAAGCGTCGTCATCGTCAGCATCATCAGCATCATCATCATCAGTGTGTGGTAGTTAGTAGTGCAAGTGCAACTGCACCGTGTTGTGACAGTTGGGATTATTAAACAGCAACAAATTCCATCAGTTTCTGATTTTGGGTTACGCATGTCCTCCCTACATCTTCACCAGCCCAGCAAATTCTCCCTTTGCAGATAGGGCGAGACACTAGATAGGCCGAGATGCGTGAAGAGCTACGTTTATTTTGCGTTTCCCATGCACTGTTGTGTTGCGGCAAAAGTCAGCTGTACGTGTGGATGTGTGCGTGAGTTTCAGCACAGGTTTTGTGGATGCACACGAGTGGCAACGGGATTTTAGCGGTAAATCCTCCTTCACCTCGAACGCGTAACAAGCACCTGCATCATATCCTCTTTCTCCCTCAGTCTCACTCACTCATTGGCAAATGAGATTGCGACAGTGGCTTAGTAAAACATTTAATTGAGTTATGTTTGCGCAAATTAATATTTATACTTGCATAATTTATGTGTTGCAAATTTTGTCATTTATCGTGTCCAACTGGATCGGCCGTTCGGTGTGTCGGTCAGGTCCGTTTTTGACGGTTCCCGTGTCGGTGGCCAACTTCTTGCTTCTTGCCGAGATGATGACTTTTGCATGAAATATGTCAACCATGGTGGGACAACGGACAACGGTAGGCGCTGTTTGGAACTGCACTTTAGATTGCGTTGACATTGCGCCCATTTTGACGAAACGAAGATACGCTCGCGCGTGTGTGTGTGTACGGTTGTTTGAAGAAGAGTATCGAGACTTTGTTGGGAGCCTATTAGGATTGTCATTAGCAAGTCGACCTTTTTGATGTAGTTCGCCACTAGGAAAAGGGCTTTTGAATGGCACCTAGAGACGCTCAGTGCCACAATGTTTGATGGCGGAACGACATTTCTTAATACATTCAGGCCACTTTTGATGAGATGCGTAATGTAAATTTGCCATTTATCCTAAGCTCAGTAAAGTTCAATACATGCTTCCTGTCTTCGTCTTTTAGTTAGCTTAAAGTAAGACGTACTGGACACCAACCCAAACCGTTCCATCCATCAGCAATTGTCATATTTGCACCGTAGCATTCGGTTCGGATGGGATGGTGCAATAAAATCATCGTCAAGCGTACGTGGCAGCAATAATGGGCTGTCCCGCACCAGCTACACAGTATATCTCGTGTCATCGCTAGTAATCGCATTGTTTGCTTCTGTTTTTACGACCCAGACCCCTTGCCAACCAAGCGCCCTATACCCGTGCCATGCTGTTACTTGTTACTTATGACTGTTACTCGAACTGAGCTGATAAGAATCCGAAGGCATTCGTTCGTCCCCAAAACGATGATGGCGACCACGACGGCGACGACGACACGTACCTGGCCGCGCACTAAACGAAAAGTAAACGTCATTCACACATCCTCCCTCTCCAACACCACTCCTGCGACCGGATAAACCCATCGGAGCCATCGGTAGGGTAGCAAATGAAAAGGTTTTGCCACCCACCCAGGCCTGAGATGCAAACGTAACGAGCATCGGCGTATGTATGGCTGTGTGTGCCCTTAACCACCTCTCCCGGTGCGAATTCTCGATGGCGGATTACTTTACTTAGCCTTCACCCGCGTCGTTGACGCTTGTAGTCGTGGATAACAAAACCTGTAATTGATATTGTCAATTCAATCACTGTCATTGTGGAGCAGCGGACTCAACGTCTCAACAGCATACAGCCACCATCTTTATCATCTTGGCTTTGTCATGACGGGTTAAACAAGAAAAGAGAGGCGGGGGAATGCGTTGCTTCGCAAACATGTAAGTATTTTTATTTTGATAACTACGTACGCTTCACCGTTACGCACACCTTCAGGCGCGCAATGGGCCTGTTGGGAGAGGGTGGAGAAAAGGGCTGAAAAAATAAGACGGTTTACAACAGCGATTATCGCTCCAGTGCCTCTCGGATTGGTCAACCGCCTTACCATGTAGAGTGCTAGTTGACGCTTTCCAACAGTCATTTTCACAATAATTTTGTTTATTGGACTACTTAATGCGATGGAATTCACAAACATCCTGTACAGCAGGTCTTAAGCTCTGATTTGTTTTATTTTCAACAGCATCAAGCTTCAGGTGTTTTGTTTTGATAGGCAGTTAAACAAAGCACCGATTATTAATATCAGCTAACTCGAAAGAATGCACCGTGCTGCATCTGCCTGACTCAACAAGACTCGACTATTTTGTGTACCGATGATTGTTTGATGATGTATCGTATGTACTATCAGCCCATGGCTCGTGTCAGCTAAACTCCGTCCATATTTACGTGATCCAAATGTACTGACACGCCAAGTTTGCTGTAGAGGCAAACCCTCAAGAAGGAAGGTTGGTGGGGATTAAGAACGAACGAGATGCTTCTCATCTTCCGCACCGTCCCCGGGCAGGTAAAGCATGCCGGTGGCACATCTCATCGTTCGCTGTTCGTTGCCTTTCAGTGGAAAAAATACTTTGCGATCAAATATTGTATATCAAATAGTTTCCCGTCGACAAGCTCAGGCGGCGCAGATAACGATGTTGGAGTTTTGTTTTACTTGCAGTTGATACTCGACATACCAGATCTGCTATCATAGTGGCACTCTCCACCGCACCTCACCCACGGACCTCCTCAATTTTCCGCTTTGCTACCCCCTCGAATGACATTTAATTGCTGTAGAGCACTGGCCTCCGTCAGTCCATGATCCGGCTTGATCGTTGCCTTGCTTCTTGGAAGCTTCTCAAGCGGATGAAATGTTCGAGAAGCATTTTATTGTATTTCTATCCCGAGCGAACCAGCAATTACGCGTCATTTGAGCACTGGTAACTCCAGTGTTGATAAACACCATCATTCGATTGAGCGACATGAATGACCGGCGCGTGTGTGTGCAGTAGCAATCCAGCTCCCGTTCCGGAAGGTGAATGATTATCCTAATTGATAAGGCCCAGAAGCGCGAGAACACGACCATTGAACACGAGCGTTGCGGCTCGTCCCTAAAAGGATTCCCTTTCTCTATCGCTATCACACCCTTACCTTGTACCTATCTCCTTTCTCTTTCTACTGTTTGAGTTGAACAAAGTACCTGCTGTCACTTCATGGCCACAGTGGGGCTATTTGTCACGTTCTGTATCGTTCCAAGGACATGCGCATTGGTGGAACTTCTCCTCCGTAAAACGAGCAGAATGTTAAAACTAAAAGCATTTCAAAGCTATCGCAAGACAGAAAGAGAGCGAGAGAGAGTGAGAGATTAGATGGACGATGGATTTTGCCAGATGGAGAAATATCTTTCCCCACGTTGCACGACGTAATCGAAAGGCGAACGAAAAATCGTGATTGCTAGTACCATCACCAACCGTTTGAAGGCGCTTCTATTGGCTTTACGATGGTTTCGTTGGTATCATTTTTCAAGTATCAAGTAATGCACCCACCTCAACGGCTAATCACATTCAACGGGCACTTGTTCCGTCCTAGGACAATGTCAGAAACGGCGACAACACCGGATCGAATTAAGTTTGGAATGCACCACCATGCACATCGAGTGTTGTAAGCGTCCCAAACCCGACCACCGACTGCATCAAAATTCGTGGAAAGCTCACGCTGCACAAGCCGAACGTAAACATAAATAGAATGCGGTCGGATCGAAATCCACACCCAACTGACCTTTCCCACCCGCACATCTCCCTCAACCACATGGCATTTGGCCGGATCAGCATCTGCCTCATCAACATTGTTTTGATTTGTATCGAATTTTGCCGTCGTCTGGCGAGTGTCGCGGTCGTCATTTCGCTTGCTCCACAGCTCGTATGCGCTCGGCTGACAGGTGCACACACTTTCGCGGACAGTCCTACAAAGGTCAACATAAGGAGGGAAGGGTGGCGCGAGAGCCGCGACTGGACTCGTTCGTTCGGTATGTCGACTGGCGTACGATGAACCGTGGAATGTAAGCAAAACTCTTCGCAAATACGATCATGTGTGAAGTAATGGGAGTTTGGTAATAGAGAACACCGGCATTTCACCGCGGAAAGTACATCAAAGTCATCAGAATGAACTAGAACTGCGGGAGCGATAATCACGTGTTGGACTTGCTCTATAGCAGGCTCGTTCGTAATGTTTTATTTTTGTGTCTGACCGGCTCATTTCCAGTGAGCCGTTTTGTATCAGAACACATAAATAATTTGCTGCTACTAGAGAGACAAAAAGCCAGAAATGAGTGCAATCGGTTAGACTGGACTTATTATTCAGTTTGATTTTTACAACAGGTCTGACCTCATTCCAACCTCACATTGACACTGTACAAGCGCGCTGAGCGTGTGCCTTTAAATATTTGCAAACAAACCCGCGCAAACGCGTTTTAATAAAAGCCAAACGGAAGTAAGAAGCTTTACGTTTGAACGCTGCTTACTCACAATCCATTCCGAAGGTGTTTTGTTTTCTCGTCCACCGAAGGCACCCTTCTTCACCTTTCGTAGCCTGCTGGACACGGGGGCCTCGGCAAGCAAATGAGGACACCGGCAGGCTTGGCAAGCGATCAGTATATGATAATCCACCTATTGTTTATTGTGTTGCGCCCGTGTCCCATCTTCACCGAGCGGATTTAGCTCGAGACTGACTATTTCTGTCGTGGCTCGGACACTTCAACCTACGCCCTCTCGGTTTGACATTTTGGCGGTTGCGGAAGGTTATTAAAATTAAAATCTCACATCAATTCGAACACTTTTCGTTCGCATCATTTACCGAGCGAGACTTTGTTTTCGGCACCTTAAGACGCCGACCAGTCCCGTACGACGATCGGTCTTACTCACACAACCGCACCAGACCAGGTTGGTTCCGCTCGACACGGGCTGCATTGTCGTGATTAATTTTCGCTTTGTTTATTTATAAAGCTCGCCAAAGGGAAGGCAAACAACCCTTTGCCGAGCTCGGGCGGTTACTGATTTTTCCTCACTGATTTCGCGAATCACTCGTTTTCGCCCGGTCGTAAATTCGTCTTAGCTCCTCACCTTGATCTCCTCCACCATCAGCACCAGGTATTGAGGGTAGGTTTGCCTTTTTTGCTAATTTTTATATTGTTCTTAAGCCACTCTCCCGGGTGAACATAGTGGGGAGTGGATGTGAGGGTTTTGCTATTAGTTATTCATCGAGTGCGATCTACGAGGGCGCGATAAATGTGGGTATGTGTGTGTGTGTGTGTGTGTGTGTTGGTACGGACGAGAGTGGTCAGATTGTTGTGTGGGATAAAAGCCGGAGATGGGGAGGATTTTAATGTTGCACCCTGGAATGGTTTCCTTCATGGAGCGTGTTCTGTCCGGTGGTGTGTTTTGCACGTATTTTCTTATCGCCAACCACAGCCAGTTGGGCACCTTTTACATGCTACTGCTGTCTCGATTCCCGATTTCCGCACGATAATCCTGCCGTGATTTTGACTCTCTTTTTTTCTGTGTTTAAAACGAAGAGAGGAAGAGTGAGAAAGTTATCACAAAGCACCATGACCCCCCCCCCCCC
>KB687380.1:0-14248 GCA_000349165.1 Anopheles christyi
AAATAATTTAATAAGATTAAACGTTACACGAATAAAAATTGTCTTTCACATTTATAAATATGCTTGATAATAATTTACGGGGCTGCAAATTGGATTACCAATTGCAGCAAGGCCCGAAAGAGTTCGATTCTTATCTCAATTGCCTTACACATCCCACAGAATCTATTACACATCACATAGAACCATCCCGTAAAATGGGCCAGAAAGGTCCACTACGTTGTTGGACAAAGAAAGAAAAAAACTGCAGTATTATACAACAGATAACATTATTTCATATACTTACTCTTAACATATTGTTCGTAAACTTATAGCTCAAAAAAGACTGATTTAACTTATCAGGAAAATGTTTGGATCTAATTGTGGAACAAATGATGATGAAAGGTGAAAACGAGTTGTACCAATACTAATGTTTAGTTTAATGTTAATATGATTCGCTTTGCTGTGTTCCCATAATCTACAGGAGTTGGCTGATGCACTGGTTGAAATTCAAAATAATCATTATCGCGACGGTCATAAATTTAACATTTCCTTCATAACTTGTGATGATAAGCACCCAGCACCCTGACCTTCCTGTGCGTACGACCAGTTTGGGGTATGCGCGGTGCGCATGTTTGGTGTGCACAGGCAAACAAAACACTGACATGGTCACGGCGCAGTTATTAATGAAGCTATCCCGTGAATTATTTTAATGGAAGATATCAAGATTTATTTGTTTGTTTGCCCCTGTCACAGAATCGTTGTGTATATAATTCGTTGTCAGTTTAATGTCGCCACCTGTCGCTAGCGTTTCCTATTAATCACACCAATTGGAGTGTTTCCTCTGTGCTCTTCGTGCTGCGTGCTGCTGTCTGAAGAGATCACGCTCAGAAGGGGAGAAACAGCATCGCGCGCGTAGAAACGCAGTACACAGAGAGAACAGAGTGATCGGAGCAGGCAGCGTTGGAAATGATGAGATCGTTTTTCAGACGAATTCAAGCGAAAACCGGCTTTCGGATCGGCGTGGCAAGGCTGGACGGGAGAGCAACGATAAAATGTGCCGTGACGAAAAGCGGCTGCAAGCGATCCAAACGTTGGCGGTATGATGAGATACAGTCCGCGGTGTAGGTTGTCAGCAATTAACTTTCGGTGCGATTTGTCTTCTCCTTTCAAGCGTGCTACCTTACTGTTCCGAGTCGTTTCGATTTCGTTAGCCGTCGCTATGGTTACCCCCGTTATCTGCACGCTGCGCACCACATCGGGAAGGGTGCGATGCATCGGCGGCCTACTATTACTACACGTCCCGAACCGATGCTGTGTGGCGAAATTTGCCCCGAGAGCTGACACCGTGGTTTTAATTTTGTCCTTCACTTTGATTTATCGCCCCTGCTCTCGAGATTTTCAACCGCTCTGTTAGAGCTTTTCGCTTCACCCCAGACCCTGGTAAATCTGCCAGACGCAGCGAAATGTGCATTCCGCGATATTGCTAACCATCCGGCCCGACATTCAGAACATTTTAAAAACTTGATTACGTTTATGCTCTGGCATTTCATCCCTTCACACCGACTGCCATTTCTGGTGCGCTTGTTGGCCACTCTTACGACAGCTTTTACGACTTCCCAGGAGAGTGCGCACGAACACGCTTACAAGCAAACGCTAGCGAGCTCGTCGCAACACACTCTCGCACTCCTCCGTGTCTGGCCACAATCTCTCGCGGGGCTTCACAATAATCAAGATTTATTTGTGCATGTTTTTCCGCCCGTCATTATATTCGGTCGAGTTTGAGCGTGAAGAATTAAATGATTTATGGTTCAATATCGCGTATAAATTATTACCGTGCGCTTTTTTCAATACTGGAATATGATCGCTTGCTGTTTTAGACGGTAGGATGGTTGGTTGGTTGGTTGGTTGGCTTGATGGTTGGTTGCGCAGCTAAGAGGTCGTTCATAAAATTGCCCACAGTCGGCGAGTCTTGCACTGCCGATGGAGCGGGATGTGATTTTTTTATTTCATTGTGTTGTAAGTTGTTATTAAAGCATATTGCGATGCAAAATACAATACAAGGGATGCTTCGAAAAATTGGCTTCTGATTGATTTAAACTTGTACGAAACAATACAAAAACAGTTTGAAAAAAAAAATAGAAAAATTTAATATAAATTAATACCAACGATATTTGAAGGTTCACGCATTAAAACAAATATTCGAAATTAACTATAATATTATTTCGGTTCCGGATATATAGAGGTGGAATAAAAGTACTGATGCAAGGAGACAATAAGGTTGAAAAGAATGCACCATGTTTTCCAATATGATAAAAAATGGATCTGCGTGTACATTGTTGTGTTGCATCAGAATTTGTAATCCTGATTCCGGTGCCAGTTTTAAGTGCGTTTTTAATTAGAAAAAAAAATCGTTTCATTTGTTCCTTGAATTCTCTCAATATAATGGTCAGTAGGTGTATTCAGGAAGCTGTAATGAAATAGAGAACAAAAGTTTTCGATAATCTTACCAAGGGGAAGGGAAGCCAGATTCTTTTAAATGTAATATGAGAGTTAAATTTATAAAAAAAATCCCAGTTACGCCAAAATGAGCAGCAATCGAAAAAACCGACACACACACACTTTGACTACTTGTTGAGCGAGCTCTACACACTCGTCAGACAACGTGCCACACGGTTTACGTTTTTTCACGACCGTATTATGTTTAGGTCGATCTTTTCTCATCTCTTCCGTTTTTATTTTCGTCTTCTTATCTTGTTATATCCTTCGTAGCTGTCATCGTCGACGGCTCTTTCGTCGCCATTTCACGACTGAACGAACCCACAAATTCAGGTAGACACAATCCCTTTGTGTCAACAACAATAAACTGACAGAAAATGTCACGAAAGATAGACGTAATAATAATGTGAAATAAGGGAGCTGAATGCGCCACTTCAGGCTAATTACTAATCCCCTTGTTGAGTAGGCATTGGAAATTGTTTGCGTGAGTGAGTAAGTGTGACGAAGCCGCACAGCTCAGCTAGCTGCCCGTGGTTGATGAGGTATACCGACCGGGAAATAAAACGTCCCGGCGAATCACTCGGTCTGGCAACATAAATGACAGGGGGTCGTTGGGACAGAAATTTCTGTCGTTTTATGTCATTTCACCAGCTTTACGCCATCGGTAGCTCGAACAAATGTTTGCTCTTTGCGGTAAGGGAAACGCATAAGGGAGAGGCGTGCGTAGTGAAAGTCTTGGGCGAAGAAAAGGGAACGGGCGGACATCCGACCTAAGCCCAGAGTTTGTATGTGTGCTGCCATCAAATAATGGAAAGCGGATGAATGTAAATCTTTTCAGCCAGAAGAAGGCAGTGGCATTGCGCGACACGTATATGCTTGTTTCAAAAGTCGCCAGAATTGTCACTCTGTCTGGCTATTTGGTGAATGCAACTGAAAGTTAAACAAAAAGCTAAAAAAATATAGGGAAGCGATGCGTGGCATAAGATTCCCTATGGAATGCACCGGGTGCTGGAGCGTTCGGCATATTCTGGCAGCCGACGAATCACACAAAAACAAAACATAAATAGAGAGATAAAACAACTGTTTAACGAATGAGTTATGGCCCGTTAAACTGAAAGCATAGGGTACTTTAAAGCAAAAGAGGAAGAATCATACTACAGGAGAAAAAAATCATGGCATATAAAGGAGAGTGTGTTAGCATGCTGCCCAAGCTAATAAGTTATGTATGTAGGTATGTGTGGGTATTATGTATAATACTCTATTTGTCTGATTTCTAATTGCTTAAGAATGCTTAGAACACAACTCCTGGAGATGAAAAGTCAATTTAATGTTACCGCAATACTTCGCCATTCGTTTAGCGGATGCAGAGTGCGCCACGGTACACATTTGTCGTACTATCATTGTCACGCTAATGGGTCCAAAATAAAGCATACATCCGCCCTCATGCGTCTAGAGGGCAAGTATTTGGCGCCCTTTATGGGTAAGAGAGACATGCTAGAGAGGCAGAACCAGACGACAGTTGTATAGTGGAAATGAATATGGATAGTCAAACGATCTAGAATGTTGAGAGCGAGACAACATTCAACAAAGCGAGACAACAAGATATGACAAAGATCAAGATAGAAAATTACTCAAAAAAGCCATTTCAAAACAAGTCACACCAAATTAGACACTCATGTCTAAATCCCTTTAGGATCAGCAAGAGAAAAGCACCCAAGCGCGATCACAGAGGATAGAGGGCGAAAAGTAAAGCACTCGAGCATACTAGAGCTGCTGATTTATTATACCGTCATGTGTCATGTGTGTAAACGTACATTGTGTTTTTTTCTTTACTTTCTGGGAATACACAACGGGACGATAAGAGCAAACGAACGACCGACCGACCGAATGCGAGAAAGATGCTAGCAGCATCTGTCATCCTGCACGACGGTGACAGCGCCATGACATAACGAAGCACCCGACTTCTGCGATGGTGTGTTCTTTGCTAGAAACTGTCCTGTCGTTGATGTGCGCTTAACATTGCACGAGTGTCGACGTCTAGAGCGGTATAAAAAAGGCCGAGCAATGCAGCATGTTCCAAACAGCATTTGAAAACATGCTTGGATTGAATGGACGCAGAATGATGGTTAGTTGATTCGTGGTATCCGCCTGCTGCCTGTTGCCTGTGGACTTTCCGGAGTAGCTCGGGAATAGGCCATTGGGAAATTGGATATCGTTGCTATGCAACACAACTATGCACCGAATTAGTGATAAATTTATTGCCCATTTCCTGCGCGCTGCGTGTTTAGGGCGGTACAGTGGCAGGAATCCGGATAAACCACTGCAAGATTTACCGCCTGTAGCATACCAGATCCGTTAAAACAAGAGAGAGATGGGTGCCTAGTAGACTCATCAATCGTTTGAGCTGCGTGAGTAATGAATGTGAACGTTTAAGTTTATGGATGGGTCGTGTTTTGAACTGTTTCTACTGTCACAACATTGCAACACATTCTTTTCTGTTCCTTCACATGCTCAAGTTTGTTTTTATGTGTTTTTGTGCTGTTTCTTTAATTTGCATCTATTAATTTTTCGTCTAGAATTGTCGTAGATATATAACATTGATAGACAAAGAACATAGTTTATAAGTTTTTTTCAATTTGCAAAATTAGCATTCCATTGTACACGCAGGTTGTGGGGAACTTTCTGCATAACCATTAAAACTTGTTACTATTAAAACATATGAAAAAATATTTTTTGCTTTATGTAAAGCGATCTTAGCAATACGGCCTAACATGGCCGTTCCTCCTGAAAAAAAAGCGATATTTAAATATGCATACAAAAAAAAAACTCATAATCTTTTTATGTTATTATTATTTTTTCTTTATTTTTATATAGAGACTTTGTGCTGTCAAGCATACATTCGCCCCTTTTTCATGTTATTGAAATATGATCGGAGATTATTTGCATACATATTTGTAACTTTAATCGTTGATCGTTGGGGTACTGCATTAGTCGCACTTCTATCGATTCCTATCCAGACCATCCCCCCATAGAAAGGACTGACTTATTCGGCTGCATTGTTAAAATAAGTCTCGAAAGCCTGTATAAGGCCGGCATGACCGAGTAGGTCACTAAGTCAATAAAGAAGAAGTTATAGTTATTGCAATCGTTTCTCATCATTTTATATTTTATGATAAGATTTTATATTTTATTTTGGTAAAATACAAAACGGCTAAAAATAATTTTAAAAAGTCATATAAAAAATTATCCCGTAACAAAGTATACATATTTACGTCAAACAAATATAGTTGGAGTGCAGTAGTTGTGTGCTGTCATGGTGCGTCAACGTATTTTGAATGTTGAATGGTCCACAATACCACCTGGTCAATGAGACCTTTGTTATATGTGCAAAGCATTACCCCTCCTAGGCACGTACGAAGCGGCTTAGCTCATTGGTAGATCAGAATAGCTTTAGTGAATTAATGGTATCTCGGACGTTTTCTTAATGGGATCACGTTAATCATATGTGTAGTGATTGTAGGGTGGCACATAGCAAGACGGGCAATTTCTGATAATTGATCGATTTAAATGGAGGTCTTGTAAGTACGCGATATAAAAACGCTACTGTCTTTGATTGTGTATAGCATATAGAATTGGAAATTTAAGGTATGGCAACGTGTGAGTGTTTCGTTGTTCGAAAGGTGTGAGATGAATATGAAATACACGTTCTTTGTATTAACATTCGTTTGATGGTAAGCAGTAAAGCAATTGTTTGATGTTTATTGTTTTGTTAGAGACTTTGGCCACCATTATGTATTTACATCTACA
Source organism: Anopheles christyi (assembly GCA_000349165.1). Lineage (NCBI taxonomy): Eukaryota > Metazoa > Arthropoda > Insecta > Diptera > Culicidae > Anopheles > Anopheles christyi. The sequence goes on from KB687380.1 coordinate 6,283, forward strand.
TAAAGCAAGCATTTTTAAGTTGAGACAAATAAATTGTCAATAATGGTTAATCTGATCGGTTTTATTTGTTTAAAAAATAAAATGAAATTGTGTAAAATATCTACTATTTCGTTTGTGTTTCATGGTAAAAGTTAAAGTATTGTAGGTGCTCTTGGTTTTCCATTGAGAAATGTTTAATCAAATATTTATATGCATTTAATGCAACAGCAATAGATATGGTGTAAACCACGTTGAGATTGCATTTGATTGGCCAGTATTTTCAAACAATACAAAGTTTCTTACTTTATTTCAAGGGATTGTGCTAGAACCGTTTCGCAGCGTTTGTTTACTTTGTGGTATATGTCTTTTCATGTCCTGTTTTTGGTCTGAAAATTTGCAACATCTCGCCAGATCAATTAAGAAAGTATGCCACCGTTTTGATATGATTTGAGCAACTATAAATGGAAAAGAATCAGCTCAGAATCGATACAAAACATGATGTGGCGTGTAGCTTAAATCTACTACAAACTAAAATCTAATCAAGTTATGTGCTGTGAAGAGAACGCTGTAAAAAATAACACATAGCAAACAATGATGGTACAATAATAACGGATCGTCTGTAGTTCGGTTCTCTATCAAAGCGCTATGTCGGCATTTCTCGCACAAACACTGGCCGTTGTGGAGAGAAAGCAAATGGCATTGCACGGGAGTAGGCGTTAAAAAGTATTAATAATTTTTCGTAAACCACTGAATAAATAACACTACCAGCAGGGTGTGGAATCGTTAGCGCGTACTTCAAACCTACTCGAACGACCACAACCATTCCTGGGAATATCGAGCATAACCGAAGAAGAAGTCAAGGAAAGGCAGGCACGACTGTAAAATATCGTTCACACCCAGTGTGTGTTAATCATTTCGCCCCAGAAGCGAAACTCTATCTGTCAAAACACAATCTCTTTACGCCGGGGCGTATATCGTTTGATCTGTTTATTGATTTTTCCGCCGTTCTCAGCGTGTACCATTGAGTTGTTCCCAGCACATACACATAGCTTTGCTCGGTTGCTGTCGGTCGTTAGCCACACATGTACACTTTCGTTTGTGGTAATGGTAGCCATTCATACCGCCTATGAAACGATTTTAGTCAGTTATGTTTACAGAGTGCGCATTAAGGTTGCAGTTTTTCGGCGGTTCTCCTGTTTGAAAGGCAAAGTAAGATGTATAACGTTCCATTATGGAAGCCAGTGGAAGATTACCCACGAAGTGACAGATGCTGTCGATGGTAGGCGAAAAGAAAATGTGACCGAGCATGAGGCTAGAAGCGGGTTGTAGGAAACATTACACACCGTCCTTGGAAGTACATCGCTGGTGGCGCATGTGTGCTTGGCTTAGCGTGCTTCCTTGGGGATTCGGCAAAAGGCAGACCGCCCGTACAAACATCATGGGTGTGCAATCAAATTTTCGATAGAAAGTGAGGATGAAATACATTTGTTTACTTAGCCGTGGCATAAGCGGCCTCCTTTGATCCCGTGCTTCTACAAGTAAGTATTTTTACGCATTTGCTGTACCCCGCGCTTCGTGAATTCATTTCTGGAATCCACGGCCAAGCTACACCGGCCGGACGTTTGCGTTTCTGTCAATGGGGAAGGTTCAAAGACGGGCGCCGGAAGGCGGCAATGCAAACAAAAGCACGAAAATAAAGGAATGTATAATTAAATGATCCAGAAAGCCAACAGACCAAGCGACAGGGCAGAAAAGTACATAAACGGAAAGTTAATGATCGGTGTTTACGAGAGGTGACTAACTGGGCGCGATTAAGCCGAAAACGATAAGATGAAATGAATCGTGTTGTAATGATTTATTGAAGGCAATTTTTCTTCACACTCAGTACCTAAGGTTATTATTATTCTTTTCATCGTTTGAAACACGATGCATTATCTCATGCGCAAAATAAAGGCACCTAAGTGAACGTTTGAGCCAAGCATTACCAAACGATTAAAAAACAAATGTTTCAAATAAGCTGATGAATTAGCACATTAAAGGATACCGTAAGGGAGAAAAAAATATAAATAAACAAAGTAAAAATATAAAAAATATTAGTTGTAAAATGTTCTTATATTCACCATAGGCGTATCATGTACACTTTTATTCGTTGACACATTGTTGCTTCATATGTTCCTTTAATTAATTTGAATAAGCAATATGATAAAGAACATCGATAAACAGAGAGTGCACAGTTTAATTAGGACAGTGATACGTCATATGCTGTTGTGAACACTTTCCGTCTCTGTAGTACATAAATCTTTTGAGTAGCTTAATTAATACCAGTAATAGAAATTGAGATTAAGGCAAAGAAGAAAAGAGAAACAGTGAGAAAGAGAGGGAGAGACAGAGGTAGTGAGAGAGAGAGAGAGAGAGAGAGAGAGAGAGAGCGATTGGTTGTAGATAGCTGGACGCTCGAGAAATGCACATACTGCCTCACGCAAAAGAATGGATAAACGTGACCATCATCAAGCGTGATACGCCTACGGAGGGTCTGAGGCAAGTTTGTACAATTAATCGATCTTCAACCACTCATCCAGTTACGGGAGAGAGACGCAAACTCCTGCAACCGGTAGAGGTGCGGATGGAGTATATCTAGTAATTTATGGTTCATATATTAGCGAGCGAAGCTAGTGATTACGAAATTTATTTAATCCTCTTAACCGGCCAACATCCGCCGCGAAACTGGACATTCGGCTGATGATGGTCAGTGAAACACATTATTAATAGGCAATAATTTAAGTTCGAATTGGCTTTTTAGTTCAGTCGGCAATACTTAGCCGGAGCGACTTAATTCCATGCTAATGCTACGCTATTTGAGTGTTTCGAATCGGATGCCGGTTATTTCTTTGATTCTAGAGGATCTTGGATCACTGCTTTAGTTGTTATAAAATCACCTGTCGTAATACCTGCGGGCCAATTTTTTCAGAATGCAGTATAACCCTTGTATATGAGAATAGCACAGTCCTTTAATAGAGTGTTCGGGCAAAAAAAAAACACTCTTTTTTCCCTTTTTGTTGTTGTGCGCACGACATACAGGTTTTTTTTTTCACATTCGCAATCCCTTCCCATGGGTTGCGTGAAATAAAAGATGAATCCATCCGTTTTCCCCTGTCGGACCAGCCGTCACTCGTCATTCAAGTGATTTATGAGACAGCTTCAACACGTTTAGTTTAGAATCATTTGTTATCATTCATCACAAAACCGGAAAAGCTAGCGTACGCAAGAAACAGACGGACTGACGAACAAACGGATCGCTGGCTGGATGGATGGATGAATAGATGGATGCTGTACCACCGTACACAAGCACCGCTGGGTAGTGTAGAATGTATAAATTATTGTTGCTCGTTAATATTTTTTCTTCACTCCTCACGCGTTTCTGTCGGCTTGAGTCGGCTACGGTTTTTGCTTTCCATCTTTTTTCTTTATGTGTTTTCCCGTTCGCTAACGATTCTGGGGTGCATAATTAATGTTTGTCATAACGAAACATAGCGATAACAATATGTACATGACACTGTACTGAAAACTGATAACAATATGTCTGACAAGTTAGTTACTGATTATATTTTGAAAGCTGCATCCTCATTTCGACTATTCGTGCATTAATTTGAATGTTGCAACCGTAATGATGTACGTATCTCTCCAATCGTGCGGGTGCAATATAATATGCCATATAGACACTATAATGTGGAAGCATGAATAAAAGCGCATTTCATAAATGGCATGTGTTTAAATGATATTTTGTATATCTATTTTTTAAATATAGTTTAATTTTTAACAGTTTTATGAGCCCTTTGTTCCGCGATGGTTATCTTAACATTAATCCTTCAATAAATGTGCTAAATGTACTGAAATAAACGGTGAGCAGTAATCATTGCACAAATCAATAGTTTAGAATTGATTCTTGTTTGACGCAGCTACTGATGTTGGTATTGGTTTACAAGAAAATTGTTACTACTACGTGTAGGGAGACGATTTTGAACTTAAAAATTGTCACGTTTTCTGAGACAATAGGTCTTTCGATTAGTCCATTAGAAAAGGTGATATAAATGCTGAAAGCCATTACTTGAAACAATTAATCTTTTGGGTTAATTTAGCACTGTTGTTTATAAAATAAAACTTTCTACATACTGGCAAGATGTTTGCAACGTCTGAGATGGTTCAGGGTTGTGACCATCCACTTACTCGCGTTGCAAGAAAGCCCGAGTTTGCTTTTAAAGGGTTTTTTTTTCCAATGTGGTTGCATATCAAAACAAAAACAAACGTGAACATTGCAATGACAGCAGCAACTAGCTAGCCAAGAACAATAATGGCATACCGGTGCCGTTTGAACATCGAACGTACAGGCGCGGGCCAAGTGCTTGCAAAGATTTATGATACAGCTGTAATCACGGTGGCACATTCATTCATAGCGCAAAAAGGTTCTGGTTTCACTTCCCCTATTCACCATCGGTACGGTGAGCTAGGACACCTCTCTCTGTATATCTCTCGTGTTTTCGTTTCTCTGTTTGAATTTTCCGTTTGCTTTATTTCGTTGGCAGGAATTTCGGTGTTGCGCTCTCTTGCGCTTCACAATTGTGCTGCTTTCGTTTTCATCAAGTTTCACACCCAGGCTTCGGCAAAGCGACCGAGCGGGCAACAAGAGAGCAAAGGAAAACGTGGTGAACTGAATAAAAACTATATAAATCACTGCCATATAATCCCCTGAGCTAGATTTATATCACTTTAGAGGTCATAAATCTACATTTTGTTAAAGTTATGCAAATTAAACCATTATATTGCTTTTTGCTTGGTTATGCGATGGCGTTTTGTTTTTGTACTTTGGCGTTTTCCTTTATTCAGTTCCTTCGTTTTTATTGTTGACTGCCTGCTTAGCTGGGTTATGTATGATTTTGTTTAAGTACACCAAAATGGCGCTGTCGTTGATGTTAATAATCGTTAATAATTGTCACACTGGTTATTACAATTGTATCTGGTTATTACAATATGTCTATAACGATATTAGAATTTGAATCGATAATCGAACAGCAATACGGGGTACGTTATTATGCACAATGTTTATACTTTATAAAAGGCTTTTTTGTATTCAACAAAGCGATATACTGGAATGCTCCATGGTTGAGGTTTAATGTAGTTTTGTACTATGTCTATGTTTTGCGACCACTATTTGAAATGAAATAAAAACAACTGGCGATGTCAGATCTACATACACTCGGCATGGTTGAGCTTTGTCGCGAGAGCCCCGACTCGAAGTGCATTTGATAGTAAGTCTTTGCTCAACTGTCTCAGCCTTACTCTCAACCACTATGTGCTCCATCGGTTTCTTCGACTGTAGTGGTGAGATCGTGTGGCTTTCGGGATCACGGAACCCGCTCGTGGAAACTGCGCATTCGCCGCTGCGGACGCCATGATGGTTTTACCTTTTTGTTATGGCCGCTCCACACGAGAGTTTTGGCGCGCTTTCTCAATCATGCACACTGTCGGTTTCCAGATCGTCACGTTAAATATGAAACAGGTTACCCACACCCAAACAAAACGCAAACACGAGACTTTACCACACCAAGGAAGGCTTTCCACGGTTAGATACTGCCGCTTGTACGTGGTCAAAACATCGTAACTTGCACGACGTGAACCGACCGAATTGTTCTGTCGATTGAATGTTGCGATGTATGAAATTGTGCATTATTACAGTAACGCGCTGCACGCTACATAAAGTATCAGAACTATGAAATTGTGCCCGCGTTATTTATGCTTAAAAGAGCGGGGAGAGTGAGAGTTAATGGTAGTTTTGCGTTGAAAAATGGCCTGCCATAAAATGTGGAACCATAATAAAAACATAAATTAAAATGATACCATTAAAGTCGAGCCATTCGTACGGAACCATCTGATAATAATCATACATCATTTGGAGCGATAAATTTCATGCGAAGGCACAGTCGCCACTTCGGTACTTAGCATGGAATGGTGGGGAGACAGGCTGTACTCAGGCCAAAGTTTGCTACTTTTTTTTTTGCTGACCCATTTTGGAGTTATGTGCTCAACCGTGTGGGTACAGAGTGAAACGTGTGACGATCGTAATATTTATCGATTTGAAGTACTTTGAGCTCAAGTAACACTTTTTCCACTCTCTGAAACACACAAAAGGTTTTGATTTATTTGACCAATTTTCGGAAAGAGAAGCAAATAACAGTCGTTGGTTCACAAACACCTTCTCGTAAAATTTGAAATAGAAATATAACGAAGGAACTCAATAACGGTTTTGTTTATAAAGGTATATGATAACTAGTGTACTAAATTTTTATGCAGCTTCTAGGAAGTTGTGAAGTTGTGAAGTGATTAATAAAAGAAAGTGAAAGAATATAATATGCGTTCAATTTTGATATTGTAAACGATCTGGCTACTACTGACTTTGCTTTGAAACATAAATCGCCGAGTTGACATTTATTGCGGTAGTTTTGTGGATGACACTCTTCACCCAGCGAAAGAGAGCCTTCTAATGTGACACTTACAGGACGCAAGCATTTGGCTACTATTCGTTATTTATGACTAAAGAAAGTAGGGGCAAACTTTTTTCACCCATACGCACCGCAGAATGATCTAAGATAAAGGGGAGCAATATTTGTCGTCAGTAAAGGTGTGTTTTTCCGTCTTCCCCAAAAATCACGATCTACGCTGGCAGTGTCGTGGACAAATGGACGCGTCTAACAGACGCAGTGCTGGACAACGGTTGACGAGTAATTTGAATTTATGGTCGTTCATAAGCCACCCGTAGGAAAATTTATTTCCAAAAGTCCGTGCCAACTGGTTCAGATTGCCTTCATGGTGTATAGCTCAGGCGGTAATGTGGCGGTAAAGGATCAAGGAATGGGGGAAGATTGGACAGAGTTGCCGACAAAGATTCCAGCTGTGGAAAGACAAAGTAAGTATAAGAGTATAGTCATAACAGCTTCCTCAACCTGAGCGCACGAAGTATGGGACTGTATGTGTATTTGCAGCGTTATTGTCAGCGCACGGTAAAATTTATGAGTACCCACTTTTCACCATTCTAAAGACGTCTAGCTACGAGTCGAATGTTCAGGCACGGTAGATTTGAGAAAAGCAAAAAGCGAGTAAAATAAATAATAAACACAATTTGCAAAATGCGTCACAAAGTGCACGGGCTTACAAAAGTACATGGCTATTAATAATAGTTTAGTATAGAGTTTATAAGTAAAACCAAATGTAAATATTGTAAAGGCATGCGATAATATTGAAATAACTTAAGAAAATAGTCTTTAAATAAATTTACTAAACTTTAAACTACATCAATCAATTAAAAATTGCATCACAATGTGTTCATATTTTTTATCGGTTTTTACATATGCCGAATTACTGTATCTTTGAAAAGTTTTAATTTTTTACGCCATGAAATTTACAAAAATCAAATAAAGGCATGTACATAAAAAGATAATTATTATGTAAATAAAATCAACGCCATAATATGGAGCTCTCCATTTCCTATACATGATTTTGTTGCAAGCTGATTGTACTGATTTTGGTGTGTTTTTTTGGCCCTTATAATTTTTATCCGAGTGTTCTTGAAGTACAACCATCTCGCCATCTCTTACTTACATTTAGGGAATAATCTAAAAAAATCATTGCAAAATTGCACTATCTAGATTTGAATTTGGCGATTAAAACTGAAGAGAAATCAAATTTAACACACAGTTTATACATAATGATCAAAATGACAGAAATGTGGATTTATTGCGAATAATTTGTAAACATTGAATAATTTGTAATCAACATCAAAATGATATTTATCTAGGTAAAAATATGCATGAAATTTTGAAAATTGTCGTTGCTCTGCATTACAAACCAGTAATAATTTTTATCCATGAACATAGTGACTCATTTTAAAAATACAACATTTTGGAAAGGGAAATATTTAACAATTCTTATATTTGAT
>KB687391.1:0-14813 GCA_000349165.1 Anopheles christyi
CTTTAAGCCTTCATGTTGCGCGACAACTTGCCAAGCGGGTAGCTATGCAATTGTTACATGGGGTGTCTATGAAAATATTGCGGCAACATTTGTTGCATGTTGATAAGATGAGTTTTTTTTAATTAATTTCAAAATATATGTATGCGTTGGCCCCTAAAGTTCTCTTTCAACTTGAGTCAGATACTTTCACTACATTACAGGGTTTTTCATTAGATAGAACAACATAAGCGTATCTTAAGACAAACGAAGCAGATGATAAGACAATACTCACTATCTCACTCAAACGACTATTTGTGCCTCAAAACTGGTGTATTACGATTGTTTTTGGTTAGTATTTTTTAAGACCTTTTATGAGGTCTTTCGCCTCTAAAATATGGTACGTTCAAATATAGTTTTTTTTGTACACGACACCAATTCAGACATACAGTCGCTGTGTGCGAGTGTTGGTGTGCTATGTAGCAATTTATCTCTCCCTTTTTATTCGATTGTCGCTCACGCCCAGCAGATGGCTATCTGTATTGCTCTTGGTTAAGATAAATTATTTATTTCTTCGCGAAACTTAAAGAACTGGATGCTGATGCAATCATTTCAGACGGAATTTTCCTTTTAGTGTAAAGGAAAATTTTCTGTATCGGCTCTCCAGCATTTTGATTTTTGCTGATTAATGCAATGCTATTCATTGGGCCTGTTAGTTAGCATGAAAATGGTGGATAGCCTAGGTTTGGATTTTAATGGGAAGCGTGTGAGGAAAATTGATTGATCCCAGAAAAAAAAACAATTTAAAATAGACGTCCTGATGATAAGGCTAGATGTGTAAGTTTCAGAAAATGTAGCTATATTGAATATTTTAGAACTCCGAGTAACGCATCTGTTAGCAAGTTCCGCTTGTCTTGTTCTGCAGAGAATAGCGTTTAAGTAAACAGCAATTGTCAACACTTGGTCGTTGCTGGAAGTAAACTAATATTCAGGCACATCATTTGTTGAAGCCTATTAATAGATTCTTCATAAACTGGTTGTGTTAGCAAGTCGTTACAAATAAGTGACAAAACTTTTTTGTATATCGTGTTGTGACTTTAAACAGGCCGGATGTCTTGATTATCTCAATAAAATACATAACGTAACGTTCACAACAATTAAAACTGTCTTTTTGTGTGTTCTTGTTTTAGCCAAAGGAAACGACAGTAGTTACGCAAATGTTGCTATAAGAACATCATCGTAGGCAGAGCAGCCAAATCCCGGACGTGTCTATACACACATTCCACTCGAACGATCATTTCGCTCGGATTTTTCAACTAGTGGTACAACGGAATAAGGAACGAAAAAACATTCGATTGCTCGCTCCCTTATATCAGCTCCCGTTTCCAACTGGTACGCGTAGGTGCTCGCAAGGTCGTTGAAAAGCCGTTGCGAAACCAAACGAAAGTGGTGGCGGCTGCGACAGAACAATCCGACGAAGGTGGAGCACGCAGTGGGGGGGGCAGACGGACGGCAGCGAAGGCAACGCAACAGCGGACGGCAGTGACGGTCGATTGCGTTGACGGTAGTCAGCGTCGTGCCGCTAGGATTACCGGACCATCCAGCAGTAGGAAGCAGCAGCGGCACCACGCTGGAGCAGATACGAAGACGAAACCGTCGTCGTCGTCGTCGTCCCCGTCAGCCGGAGCAGCAGGACAGTTGGCAGGCGGGTGCGTAACAGCGGCATCATTCTGTGGCGCCGCCATCAACCTGCCACCACGACCTGCTGCTGGAGGAGGAGGTGCTACCGAGCCGTCGTCCTGTGACGACGGTACCAGCATAACCAGCACCAGCAGTAGCAGCAGCGCCGGCAGGATGGTGGTAGCGTCGTCCGGTCACGCATCGAGTAGCGTCGGGCAACAGCAGACACGGAACAGCAACAATCACCTGCACAAGCTGGCCCAGGTCGCCAGCCCGGGTACGGGCATGACGCCCAAGGAGCTGTCTGACAATGACGATCTCGCTACGGGTCTGGTGCTAGACACCATTCTCGGTTTTCAGACGCACAAGATGAGCCTCAAATACAGGCCGCTCAAGGCGAACAAGGACGAGATCAAAAACATCATCGAGGAGTTCATACGGACGCAAAATTACGGCAAATGCTACCAGCAGCTAATGAACGGCAACTGGATGCCACGGTGCGTTTTGAACAAGAACAAGCTGGCACTGAAACGGCTGGAAGCACACGTAAGCATAATCGTCACAGTTGTGAAGGACACCCCAATACTCTCATACGTACTCTCCATATCGTGAATGAAGGGAATTAATGTTTAATTTATTCTACTGCATTTCTTATTTTTAGATCTATCGCTACCTAAGAGTGTTCGATCAGCATTCCGGGTTTGTGATCGAGGCGTGCTATCGCTACTCGCTCGAGGGCCAGAAAGGTGCCAAAATCTGCTCTACCCGCCGTTGGATGAAGAATGAAAAGATCGAGTGCCTGGTTGGATGTATCGCCGAGCTGACAGAGCGCGAAGAAGCCGACCTGCTTTATCCGGGGCGGAACGATTTTTCCGTCATGTACAGTTGCCGTAAAAATTGCGCTCAGCTTTGGTTAGGACCAGCCGCATACATCAACCACGACTGCCGGGCGAACTGCAAGTTCGTGGCCACTGGACGTGATACTGCCTGCGTCAAGGTGTTGCGCGACATTGAGGTGGGTGAAGAGATTACCTGCTTCTATGGAGAGGATTTTTTCGGCGACAATAACTGCTACTGCGAGTGTGAAACATGCGAAAGGCGTGGTACGGGCGCTTTTGCTGCCCGTAGCCGATTGATGGAGGGTGCCGCACTGTACGACGGAACGGGAGATATCAGCATGGCGGGATATAGTGGTGCCGGAACGGTGGGTGGTACGGGCAGCGAAGTAAATGGCACCCGGACCCGGTACGATCCCTGCCTAGCAGGCGGCGTGAATGGGCAGGGTGGTGGCGTTGTAGTGGGCATCGTCGGTACGGCAAACGGTGGTGTGCGGTACAGGCTACGTGAAACCGACAATCGGCTGAACAGGATGAAAAACAAGCGCAACAATGGTACGGGCGTTGAGCTTGGTGGCGGAGCGAAGGTGACTGCGATGGGCAAGGAACCACCGTCCGCACTGAGCCTGTTGACGGTGCGCGAACTGAGAGACAAGGGCATGACTAAGTACGATGCGGAGATGTTGCTTGCACAGCAAAAACCGTACTGCACGAATCCGTCGGTCGTTGCACCGTTGGTACCGCTTGGTCGTGTACCGGGGACGACCGGTAGTGAACAAGGTACGGAGGTGGAAGAGGAACCCGTCAGTAAGAAGCCGGTGGAGAAAAGTGAAGCACAGATAAAGCGTGCCACCCGCTCATCGACCTGCAGCAGTACTAAACCGATCCCTGTCGACAAGGCGGAGGAATGTGCAAAAACACAGGAAAAGAAGCGAGATAGTACGTTCGAAAGGAATGGAAAGGTGCACGGCAAGAGTAATCCCCGCCGAAGGTATAGCAGTTACAGCAGCGTCAGCACGGAGCTGTCGAGTGTTTCCACAGATCGCAAACCATCGTCCACCTCCACCGGTCGACAGCAGCAGCAGTCACACGAAACGAAACGTAAGCGAAAAAAGGAACCAGCGGATAATGGGCAACGGCGGCGGGCGACATCCGTAGCCCCCGGAAAGAGACGTGCTCGGTCGAAGGATCTTGCCGACGAGATAATCGTAATCGATGATGATTGCAGTAACAGCAGCATGCACTCTTGCATGTCGAAAAGTGGTATGGACACACAGCTACAGTTTGGTAGAAAGCGACGCGCAAGTATGTACACTAGCAGCAGCCGAAGTATCTACACTTTCCACGATGAAACTTTTGACGGCCCCTCAACGAACGGATACTACACGCTGCGAAACAACGCCACACCGCAGGACAGTCAGCAGCATTTGCACGCGAACCCTTTCAGTGTAAGCATGGAAAGCGGAAAGCAGCAACCAGTGACGTACCGCTCGGCTTCGCAAGCCACGCCAAGTCGCAAACGGCCACGAGAGTTGACCCCGGACGAGCAGCAGCAAGCGGTCGATTCGGTTAAGCGGTCCGGAGGAAGTAATGCCGCGGACACGGTCCCACGAATCATGACCCGCTGCATGTCGTTACGCTTTTCCGGCAACCCTGCTGCAACGGCAACTGGAAGTGCCAAGTCTTCTGCTGCCTCCGGCACCACCGAAGTGGATGAAATAAGTCCACGGGTAACGCGCGGTATGCTACGTCTGCTGGAGGATCACGAGGCGATCGCAGAACACAGAAATTCAAGGCAGCTGTCTGCTAAATCTCCTTCATCACGTGCCCCGTCATCCTCATCGACCCTAGCAGTTGAAGAGTGCGTGATGACTGAACCTGGAACGCCGAACGGTTATGGGGGGCGACTTGGCAGACGCTTGTCGACAGTCAGCACGACAACAATGGGTGAGGAACAGAACACCGAAGGGACACAAACGGAAACGGCAGCGAGCCAGTGGAATCGAGGCAGTCGGCGCAAACAGAAGCTACAGGCAACGCGATACCCGTGGAAAAAGGATCTTCTGCAACAGCCTGAAGATCAAGAGGAAGACCATCATGTAGAGAAGGAATCAATGTTGAGACGGCTGCAAAAGCAACAGCAACAGGAGTGAGATGCCAACGGCTCGCTGTACAACTGCCAGCAACCGTACCCGCAAACAGCTCTCACCAACAAAACGATCTCGTGGGCGGGATGCGGGTTTAAATGGGAAACGATCGGACGATGTTCAGACCAGTGTGTGGAAGCGAGCGTCTGCTAATAGTGTAGCGGAAGTAGGTGACTTGCCCGCCGACAGGTGTGATTTTGGAGAGGAGGAACAGGAAGAAGGGAATGGGGACGAGGAGGACGATGTAATATGGCAACATCCGGCAAAAAATGCGAGCAGGAGAAGCAGCAGTAACTTCAGTGTTCACAGCGTCCCAACCAGTTCTTCCTTTCTGCTGCGGGATAGTACTGACAGCAGCCCCGGCGTAATTGTCCTGTCCAGCTCTACTTCCTCCTCGTCCTCTACCAGCTCGTCCTCGTCCGTCTCGTCCGTCTCTTCGGCTTCTTCGGTTAGACAGAAAGGCACAAACGCTTCCGCGCTGCAAAAGGCGGCCGATCAGCAACGCTTAAAGCTTAAGCTGCGCATGAAACCGGTCTCGACCACTGGAGAGGATGGTGACAGTAATGCGGATCTGGGGCTGGATCGGAGCACGGTGGAAGTCCGGTTACGGCAGCAGCAGTGGCGTTCGACAGGCGTTTCACTGGCTCAGTCAAAATTTAATCCAAATCGTACCTCTACAAGCAATAATCTAGAGGAGCGTGGTGCAGCAACTGCCGCTGACCGTAAGGGTGTGTCTCTCGGAAGGGATGACGGACAGTCTACCTCAGTCGGTAGTACGACGCACGGTAGGGACGATGGCGACGAACACGGCATACCAGTGACAACTGTATCGGACGAGGACGATGAGGACGATATAATACTGGCAAAGATGCTACAGTGCGGTAAACAACGTGGCAGCGTGTTTCGAAGCCGAGAGCAGGACACACCGACACAAAACGCGTCGAGCAGCATTAGCAGCATGGCAATCAGCTCCTCCACCCCATCACAGAAGGATAGCGATAAGCGACTGTTGCCTGTTAATGCTAGCAGTACTTCGGCCAGTATTGTAGCCACCAGTAGAACCAGCACAAAGCTGTCACCCTCTTCCTCCACACTGCCGGAAGAACCGTTGATGAGGACTCCAGAGCGTAGGTTGAAGCTGACACTACGCATGAAGCGCAGCCCGGTGATCGACGAGATCATCGAGTCAGGCAACAGCATGAGCGATGCAGATAACGGTGGCAGCCCTAGTGCGTTTCGGCGTGAGTACGAAATACTACGAATGGAGGGTTTGCGGGAGCATGAGGTCGAGGAAGAGGAGGAATTGGACGAAACAAATCGTTCGTATCGGGTGAGGGGGTGTCGTGCCGTCGCGAATATTAGCCGAAGAACGCTCACGTACGACTCGTCTGCGAGCAACAGCACTCACACCTTAGGCGATGGTAAAGCAAAGAGCGACGAAGCAGGTCGGCGCAACGATTCACCCAACGATGAACAGTACCTTCTCCTCTCAAAGGAAGGACCCAAAGAGAACAATACCGATGAGGAGGAGGAACAGGAGGAGGAGGATCTGACGTCTTACAGTAGCAGCTGCAGCAGTTTGATATCGCAGAAGCGAAAAAAACGTCACAAAGCATCAAAGGAGGCGCGCCGTTTGCGGAAGGAAGCAAAACGGCAACGTCGCCAGCAGCTGCTGTACGACACCGTATGCGCGGAACAGAAGCTTGGGTCGAAGGAACATCTAAAATCAAAGTATTACGCCTACATCGCGCCACCGGAAGCTGCCGTTGCGTTGGAGGGCGAAAAGGCAGAGATAGTGAGAAGCGGGGAGGGGAGTAATATGATAACATCACCCGCTCCACCACCACCACGGCCGCCACCACCACCATCGCCTCATGTTCAGGTGTTGCCGATCGTTTCGGGTACTACACTTACCACATCTTCCCGTTCGCTGTCACAGGATCTTTCGGTGTACCAGCGGGCCCTGGCACCACCCCCTCATCATAATATCTACTCACATTCTCATCATCAAATTCATCAGTCTGTGATACTGCAGCCGACCGCACTGAGCGGGATGCGCACCGAAGCGACCGGTGGGCGGGACGACTGGTAACGAGATGTCTCGCCCAAATGTTCGATGGCCACACTCCAATCCATCCACCGGTGGTGCGATGTACGGTGATACCGTGATCAGTGCCGCCACAGCCCCTGCTGTCAGCGAGGGTGTCGGAAATGGGGGTATCGGTCTGCCCATGAAGCGTCTTCGGCTGATATTTGGCAACGAGACGCTCACGCGCGACATTCCTGTGCTCGAAGCAATGAGCATTAGTACCAACACCAATAGCACCACAGCCAGCCCAACAAATAGCGGGATGATGGTAAGTTCAGAGGCGCCCAGCGCCATCTCTTCAACGCTAGTCGCATCGCCAATCACAGTGACCGCAAGATCCGGTGTAGCGGTTTGCTCTAGCATGTCGCAGCGAGCGAGCAGTGACTGTGCGCCCACGACCGTGCGAAACGGAGAACACACCAGCAAGATGCATTGCAACGTGTCAAACATGAACATCAGCAACACACCTGGGGTGATTGTTAGTCCGACAAGACCTGTCACGGTGCAGTCACACCAATCGCCGACACCGTTAATGATCAACTCCAGTGGAGCCAGCAGCAATGCTAGTGATGGCGTTATCAACAGCACTACCGGTGATGGTGGCGGAAGCATTGGGTTGTTGCCACGTCCACAACATATTCATCCACCCTCAACAACCCCAACTGGCAACGGTGGTGGGGATGGTAGTAATGGATTGTTGCTACACGCACAATACATTCAACCACCGTCCACGATTCCCACCGAGGAAGCGTGTGGAGCAGTTTACCCTCCTGTCTCGGCTGGGGACATTCAACTGAGCAGCAACACAGTCGGCGGTCTGCAGACAGCCGTAAGTATATCTAGTGCTAGAATGTTCACCCGAATGCACAAAGAGACAATGTAACATTTGCATTTCGTAACCATTTCCAGAGATTCCTTCTCCTCTCGTTCCCTCCAACGGTCGATGTACAACCGTGTGCGGGTAACGGTCCCAGCTGGTAGATGGTTTGTAAGTTGGAAGCCGAAAACATTACGGAAATTCCCAACGTTTCCATCGGAACCTCTCCGCTTTGAAGCTTGGTTACTGTTGCAGTTAAAGAATCAATAAAAAATTCCACGCATAATGGAAATAGTAGAGCCGGGACAGAGATCAAGATAGTCGGAAGCTGAACTATCAAACTTCGGACGAAACGTACGCTGTCCATATCGAGATAGGTGCGCTATTCTTCGACCAATCGAAATTGCCTTCGGGGCAATAATTTTTCCATCTCGTCCAGGTTAGTCTTAATTCGTTAAAATCGAGGTGTTTTGAAATAGGGATGCGTTATATTTGAAACTTTATGATTATGCGCAATCAGTTCAACACTTGCAGTGATGTAGCGTTTTTCACATGAACTTTTTTTCTGTGATCTTCCAAGCTTCTTTCCTTGGCAATATCGGTTGGTCAGCAGGAGCATAAGGAAGAGAACAGAAGCTCATAATAGAGAGAATGCGGGAGGAATGGGATGGGACTTTTTTGGTTACTATTGATCTAGTCGAAGATCTCAAAAGGGGCGTTTCTGCCGCCTCTAGCCCTTCACGACATTTTCGATATCTCAAACCACCAAAAACGAAGAAGAAGAAGTAGAAAACAACGACAACACTCTCAGTCCAAATGACTACTCACTACTTGAGCACACAACGGGATCACCAACTGTAACAGTAATTTTTTGTTAGTTCTAATATATGTGTGTGCAGCGATGGATAAGATGTATCACATAAGATGTGGCCTTGACATAAAGGGCCGTGTCTTTGGAGATTTCACCTGGATTTACACAATGTTTATTTCCTTTCTGAACTGAAAATAATATTTTCTTTGTACGTGTAGGTGTGTAAGAATTTTTCTCTTTTAGCCTCGCGGTACAATTTGGCGATGATTTGGTTGCAGAGCAGAATCTGGTAGCGTAAAATATTTTATTTTGTATCACGTGTATGATGTTGCTTAATCAATGTTAACAAAATTATAACGCCAAATAATTTATCAAGCGAGCTTGAAGCACAGCAAGGTCAATAGTGCAGCCAACATGAGGTACACTAGAATTTAGTTAATAGAGCATTTTGTCAATACATTGGGCAGAATTTTATTTGTGGTATCCAACGAAAATGGTGCAAGTTTATATACTTTATGTATGATTTTACTTTCGTTTCTTTTTACAAACATTCAAAATAAAATTCAGATTAATTATGAAGCATTATTTTAAAAACAAATTGCTGCTCGTATTTCATGTAGCCTGTCGATTCAGATACAAAATCACGAGCGCGCGCATATGACGGATACTGATGCGATAGTAATAGTATTTTTTCACCTGGCAAATGAATGGTGATTTTGCAGGGCAGTGTTAAGACATAATTGTTTTTTCATTTATTTAATATATTATTGTTATGTAAGATTTGCAACATATTTCGTCAGAGAAGAAATAACGATTCGTAAATGTAAACTAACATTGTGCACCTGCTATTAATATCTGTTCGCGGAACGATTCCTATCTAGGTTTAAACTTGCTAGCTAGCTAGCTATGATTGGAAGCGATTGATTCCTTTGTTTTTTGCCTTTTTGCCATTACGACCTAAAAGGTCATGCGTAATTTTTAACAGTACGTCCCATAATAGGCTGTACCGTTTTATACTTCTATGTTAAAACAACAAGATTTTTACAAGAAGAGATTTACAACAAGAGAAAACAACAACAAAAATCTCTTAGTTCAGGAGTGCACACAGAAAGAACAGAAAAAACACAGAAAGTGATCCAGACGCGTATCAAGTTTGTGTGTTTGTGTGACTGTCAGCTAGTGGGTGTTTGTCAGAGTGTCACCTAACACACAGGGTTCTAGATTGTTGTCCGTAAGCAGCACGATACTTACACGGTGCATTTAGAACACACGTAAAATGCGGCTGAACTGAGGGATAGTCAGTTGTTAAACTAAGCATTCTTAAATGGATAGAAAAAAAAGTAAACGTTCTACCAACCGGTAACGCGTATAGCTCTCGTTCAGCTCCGCTACATTAGTTAGAGCGCCGATTGTTCTTATGATTTATTTTAAGGTAAGCTTAGCCTTCATATTTCCACGCTCCAGAAAGCGGTTGGTCACTAAGGGGCAGTATACATGATTGGAAGCGGAACATGGCCAGTGCCGAATGCAAACGATTCTATCTTCACCATTCACGTAAAAGAGATGGTACATTTTTCCCGATAGCCTCCGAATCTTCTGTACGCTTTACTCCCAAGGAACTCAATGCAAGATCTCAGCCCTGTACTTGTAAACAGAACTAACGAAAGTGTAATTTGGAGGCGTAATCCAACCAAAACCCCAAGAGTTCTAAAAATCATTTGTTATCCTGCCCTACACATCATAAAAAATAATAATTTTTTTTAAATTTATTATGCTTCAAAACATGATGATTGATAAAAAAATATTTCTGCTATGAAAATCTTGGCTATTGGTAAAATTTTATTCAAAAACGCACCTGAAATCAACATGCATGATTCACCACAAACGAATTTCATATTCAAAACAATACTTTTCTTGAAGGATGCAAATCACTGCTACACGCGTTTTCTATCCGTCTCGCTCGTTGTCATGGTGGCATATGGCAGGTAAGCAGTGCGACGGCTGCTTCCAGACATGCACAGTTTTTGTCACACACACTACAATCATCGCACCACAGGGTTGTCCCTAGATTTTTACCCGAAGTTCGATTTCGTTTTGGGTTCTGCGGCGAGAACCAACAGAACACAAAATGTTGTCGATTTTGTATGACTTCGTGCCGCCTTCGCGTGTTCCGTGGACTGCGTGTAGATGCTGCCTATGGGATACCGTTTTATTCGTAATGTTTTTTTCTGTCTTGTTTGGTGTTTTTAATACAACAGTGTCTTTAAGCTTACGAAAGCCGCGCCACATTTAAGATCTGTACGAGCCTTTCTCAGTATAGAGCCATGTGACATTTGCGGTTCACTTGTTGTGAGGTAAAAGTTTAGGATGATGATGGCGTAATAGAAGGTAGAAACTAAAACATGTGTACTGGTTTCCATATGGAAGTCTTAATGAATGCTGCGTTCGTTTCACGCACCTGTAGTGTGTAGCGAAGAAGGAACTGAAAACTACTTGAAAGATAAAAAGAAAACTAAGCAAAGGAGATATGATGTATGATCATAAGATTACAAACACTGGCAGGACAGTCAGAGGAGACTCGGCATAATTATTGTACGATACTGAAGTGTAATTTAGATATAATAAGCTCGTAGACTGACTGGAGTCGGATGAATAAAACGGTCTCATCAAGTACTGCCATTTCATACTGCTGTTTCTTGCTCTATTCTCTCTCTCTCTCTCTCTCTCTATCCTTATCTCGCCTTCTCTCTCTTTCTCTCTCTCTCTCCCGATCTCGCGTTCTCTCTCTCTCTCTTTCATTATATTTTTCTCTTAACACCATTCTTTATATCTAAACTATCCTTCTCCTTTTGAGATTCGTTCACTACTCCAAGTCAGGGTGGATATATGTATCTTAAGAAGCCCTTATTTGTAATACCCCATAACCCGCGAGGAGGTAGGAAGACATTATCGAACAATATTCGAATAAAATAACAATGCCATTGCAGATCGATGTTAAGTTTTAGAGGGGAGGGGTTGAAGGTGGTGTGAGCGTTTGTGGGGTGTAGGCCCCGGCGAGACACACCACTTTTGCGCCACAAAACAGAGTGTTTGATTTTTTTGGGACAGATCCCTTAAAACCAAGCAACACGCTGTGTCTAACCGCAAATAAAGTTAGAGTCGTTGCGAACAGCGGAAAACAGGAAAATATACACCGAGAGAGAGATTGAGTAGATATAGTGTGTGCGAGCGAGAGAGAAAGAGAGCAGATAAAGAGATAGCGATGTCCTAACTATATAGGCAGCAGCGAGATAGTTGGTTGAGAAGGAAACTGTCATTAAGCTGAGGCTATGACACCGTTTTTGTGCAGTGTGTCAATGATATAGTTTTCGTTGGAGCAATTTCCTAAGATTTACGCTAACCGAACGAAGAACAGGGGACAGGCCACCGCGGTTGGTCAACAGATCGCGATCTGTTATTCCGTTTCGGATTTCTTTTCGGGCGCGTTGTATGATCAACTCGTTTTAGTATTAATGTTGTACACCCACAATCCTGCCCCGAAATGCGTCGGTGAGGGAGGGGAGGTTTCGGGAAGAAAGGTTTAACCGTATTCCAAAAAAAATCTCTAAAGTATTTCCGTAAGCTCGGTAACTATATTATTCCAATAAAGGCTAGGCTAGGCGGTTCGGTCGCTCCGGTTTGTACGCGTCCTTTTGATAGACAGACCAAACGGTAGCCTTTTCTTTCCTAAACCTACCAAACCTATGTATGGCTAAGTTGACTCGATGCTCGATGAGACCGAAAGAACGTACACCTGGTACATCTTTTGTTAGAAGGTAATGGTAATGTCATGACAAAGAGGAAGAAATCGTAGTTCGAGACGGAAAACGTATAACTTTATAGCGAAGGGCGGTAAAAAATCCATCAAGGAGATTATGCCTAGCTTAACAGGGGGAAGGGAGAGAAGAAGGAGAAAGTAGCGCGGATGTGGTCGAATGAAAGATCATACAGATAGCGTAGCAGGTTAAGAGTTATAAAAGAAGTGAAAACAAGCAGAGCGAAAGATGATTGTGATAGTCAAAACGGTGTGAGTGTAGCTTTGAGAGACGCATAATGATGTTGTGAATAATGCGACTAATTTGAATGTAATGATTATACACTAGTTTAGTATCAAACTTGAAATACAAGCAAACATGTTGAAGAAAAGGGAGAAGATATTAGCGTTTGAGCATAACTAGGCAGCAGAACAGTGCTGCCGGTATAGTAATCATAGTAACCGTAAAGGACAATGATAATAAAAAAACACATAAATAGAAAGCAAACCACACAATGCGATACTGATAAGTAAGTGGTAAGTGGATATGGTAGTTTGTTTATTTCTTTTGGTATTTGGTATAATCTTTGAGTTTTGATATTCCTACAGTAGTCGAGACGCGATCGAGACGTGATCGCATATTGGCACAGAAGGTACGGTACGATTTATGTTATTTGCACATTTATTTTCTTGCTTGATTCTGTTCCATGATTTTAGAACCAGTATTTATTTTTATTTTTTTATACAATTAGTCTTCTTATTCTCATTCTTACTTATCTTCTCTACAGTGATAAACTTTAGGTTTTCCAGATCAGTATATCTGCAGACTATCTGCAATCTGAGATAATACATTTGAGTGAAGGATGCTTAGTTGGGCCAGTAATGTACGGTTATGTTCTATCGCGCTGCCTGGAGGAGTTGAGCCGTGTTGGCGCGATTTCGATCTATTGGTTGGGTCAGCCTTGACCTTAACCTTCAGCACACTGCCAGATTCACGCGAATTGGGGAAGCTAAAAGGGGAGGATGCGATATGCCACCTAGCATACGTGGATAGTTCACAGTATGATTGTTGGAGATGGTCGGGCCTTACCACTGCACATTGGGCATTTGCCGGGATAAGAATAAAAAATTAAACATTGGATTAGCAAAAAATTAAAAATGAGGATTCCATCTACAGGATAAAACTAAGAAAAATTCAAAATATTAGAGCTATATCACTTCTGGATTCCGAGAACGATGATGCCAAAGTCGAGATTTGTGAAAAAATTGGATTTTTTTTTTTTAATTTAAATTGTTATAACTTTTCGAAATATAAACCAATTTCGATAATTTTTTAAGGTTTTGAAAGAATATTTTTAAGAATTTTTAATATGAAAGAGCCTTTTTAAAATGGGATGCTTTGTTGTGGTTTGTAGCGGATTTGATGGAAAATTTGAATAAAAACAGTGAAAAACCCTTGAAAAATTACCTGTTTTTCAACTTAGACTTGATACTGTTGTAGATGAGGCCTCGAGTGGCGTCGCCTCATGTATATCACATTATAGTGTAATATATACTATTAATTTGTGAAGAAACATTCTGTGAAAGTTTGTGAATGTGAAGTTTGTTTAAGATTTTTCAGATCAACCTTTTTTTTAACCAGGTACTTATTGTACTAGGTGTCTCCATAGGTTACTGTGGCTGATGTGGCGTTTTAGGTCAGTTATGTAAAAATCAAATTTGCCCGGTCCTTTTAATACCCCGTATTTTTTTTAAAAATGTGACTTAAAATTACTTTACCGATACTGTATTCTTACTACCCTATTTAATATTACCGTATAGGATGTACGTTTCTTTCTACCTATGTTTTTTAACGGTCCATCGGTCCATATATATTCCAGCGAAAAGGTAACACACTCAAATAGGACGGGTCACTAGAAGGGGTTGTTATTTATAAATTCTTAGATTAAACAAATATTCGTTATGCTATTACAGGTATGAAATCGCCATTCATGTTTCGGTATAAAATGCGAGTAATCCATTTTGGTTCATTCAGAAGGATTTTTTTTTCCGAATTGTCAAGGTGGAATCAGTAGCTGTAGTGTGTTTTTGATAGATAGATAATCTATAAATTTTTACAAAGTTAAAATTTTGCAACTTAGAATGTTGGCGAAGCCATGACATTCATTCAGGGTAAAGTTAACATTAAAGATACCCTAGTTTCGTCAATTCAAAGGTGATTTGAATAAATAGAAGAGTCCCGTTTTTTTTTAAATTTTGCAGGTTGTGGCTGGAAAAAATAGTGTTCACAAAGTTCTTGCGCATGTCTGTGAAATTGCCATGAAAGCACCAGCACCAATTGGCTCGTTGGAAGAAGAAGCTGCTGAAAGTTGTCCCAAATTTTATAAAAGAGACAGACTAGAGCATGCTTGATTTTTTTTTACCAAATGACATTTTCATGAACGCCCTCTATTAATCTGATCCATTAATCAGTTCAATATCGCTAGCTAAAAGAATGAAAAATAAGAAATAGCGTGATTTTCCAGATATTGTAAAATATTTTTTTGTGGTTAAAACTGAAACAGGTGCTTCTTCTTCTTCTTTGGTGGCCTGCTCATGGATGAGCACGTCGTTGAGACAAGGCCAGGTTGCCAACCGTTCTCCAGGATGCTCGGTCCAGGGCTG
>KB687402.1:0-14410 GCA_000349165.1 Anopheles christyi
ATACCTTCAGGCGCTTTGCAGGACTGGGTGAATTTGGATGTTAATGAATAGCAATACTACAAAGATTCAAATATGTTCATCAGGTTCTTCCATTCGATTGAAAGCTTGTTCATAAATCGTTAAAATGAAATTTTGTTTGAGAACTTTTTCTCCACTTGCCATATCATCATTTCAACCGTAACCGTTAAAATAAAGCCCCGTTTGGCGTTTAAAAAGAAGACAGCCCAGAGGCATGGGAGCAAGCCCAATGATGATAGGGAAACCGAAATGAAGGTAGAATGAAAGCTATGAGTATTCTTTTGCCCTTGAGAATGAATTGTGGCCAGCAATTGACAACGTTGCATAAGCTTCTCCCCGATTGGTAGTCGAGAATTGGCAGCTGTAAGCTAGGACCTTAAGACTTTCCTCTGCGTCTCACGATTCGATACCCAGCTGCTCGTTCGGTTAAGTTTTCGTATGGAAGCGTAAAAAACAATGTAACAGACAAAAAGCGCTCTAGGTCGATCTCCCTAGCATGTGACGTAAGCCGGACGTTTCGACGATAAAAAGTTTCTGTACTACACTTTGCTCCACCCTGCTCCCTTGCTGGTTTTTGTCTGTGTTTGGTTCAAAATCTTGAAGTGTTGTCGATGTACTGGCGTGATTTGCAACGCAGCCTGTGCTCATGATTGAGGTTAGCGTCCGGTTTATGGTGGAGTTCAGGTAAGAAAAAGATAAAAATGTACTTTCACGACGCAACGTTACCTGTTGATTTAGTTTCACCCTACCTTGATCGAGGGGGAAAGATTGATCCTTCTCCATTTCCTTTACGTGCTGGGAAGGGGGTAACGAGATACATTGAAGCGCTTACCCACAACAGGTTATCGAAGAATGTATCCCTATAGGGAGATTACCTGGTTTACTCGAAGACCAATGGTCTGGTTACGATGTGAGTCTGTAAATACAGACGGGGAAGTATAGTGTTGGTCTACATTTCGGGTTTTCAGCCATGGAGGAAATACGAAGCACGTACAGTGCTGTTCTTTATGTTTACATGTCTGTCATGTAAGTAAAAAGTGCATATTTGAATGACATGTTTAAAAGGTGTAGAGACGCTTTTTGATAATAGTTGTACAATTTAGAGTCAGTATAGTATTTTGTGTAGTTAGGTATCATTACATTTAATTCAATTTTGCAGCTATAATGTACATTAAAATCAAACCGTAATAACCGTGGACGTTTAATTGTTGTGTGTGAAACACTAATGTGTTGAATTGAATCTTTTTCTCATACAGTGCAGTTCAGGAAACTCGAAAACAGTCAGGTTTTAGAAAGTTAAAAATCTCTTCTAATGATAACTTTTTTCCCTTACCTGCACGAGGCACATCTACAAGTTTGAAACCAATCGAGAATGCACGTACAGCAGGTTACATTTGACAAGACAGAGAGAGCAAGGATGTAAAAACTGCAATGCCGATGTGCCATGATGAAGCGAACCAGTTCGTGCCATTTATTAGATTGAATATTTTAAAACACTTCGTGTACGACAATGTGCTGTAAGTAGCAGGTAAATTTATGCTTTTAACTTGACAAAATCTTGAGACCCTTATTATGATGAATTTTTGATAAAGTGATGATTTTTAGGGTACTGAAATTGATTGCAATGTACATTGTCAACTCTGGACAGGAATGTTTACCGCCTGAAGGTATGCAAACCTTAGTATTTTAAACATTTCTTTTTTTTAGTTCAGTCAGACCCCGCCGGTGGCCGATTTTCGTTATAGTAATGTAGTAAAAACTTTTTAAAACCATGTTTAAGAATAGATTTTTTTTTATTATATTTCTTCATAGAAACTACTAATCATTCAATTATAAAATGGACTAAATATTGAAGTTTATTCTCAAATTTTGAATTGAATTGAACAAATCATATGACGATTAAACTTCTTGAATTATTCTGAGCTTTTTCATATACGATATATTTACCTATTTAAAGCGTCTAAAAGACGAAATAAACCGTACTGATCAACAACAAATTTGTATGAAAATATTCATTTATTCACAGATGTGTATTGAATGTTATTTGGAGTTGCTCAAAAATAAATAAATAAATTGTAAAGTAATATTAATTAAAAAAAAAAGATTATTTTTAAGATTTTTTCTAAAGTTGTTAATTATGACTAGTAAGGAGTTTTCACCTAGATGCACCCAATTTTTTTTGTTTATTGCTTAAAAGCGCACTACTTCAAAAAGGTCGAAAAACAACAATAATATTATTCGAACTAGATAATAATCTTATTCGATATAATACAGGTTGGTAAGGGTATAGCTGCAATTCAATTTTGAACCTTTTTGGTTTAAATTATCGCTTTTTCTTTTTTGGTTTAAATTATATCGCCGAAAACTTAATTCATAAATCCTAGCCACCTCTTGAAGTTGGAAAATTGTGACAAAAATAATCCCAAAATAAGTAAAAGCTTGATTGGCTTCGGTGGCATTTGTAAAGCAGGGAAAGGAATAAAAATGACACCCAACAATGGTGCGATTAAGTCTGTCATTACTCATCATGCAGCAATAATAAAAAAAAAACACGAGGCAGTAAGAGGAGTGTAAGAAATGAGGAAAACTTTGCTTCACGAAGAAAACAGCTACCATGGCGACGTTTTTGTGTTTGGTTCTTGTATGAAGCGGCAAGTGATAAAAGGTCGGGCGTGATGAAATGAGCTAAATTTCATTTTTTTGAGAAGCAAAACGAACCAGTGGAGGCAAATTAGACTTGTTGGAAAAGAGTCAAGTAGAAATGTATGGTAGAATGGAATCGAACCTTTCCAAGCGACTAACCAGCTGGCTCTTGTAGTGAATGAGCTCCTCCTGTCGTCTCAATTTACACTCGATATGGAGAGAAAAGTAAATTCTCAGCAGGAAGTACATACATACATACGAGTCGGATTCAAGTTTAAAATGGAAAATCAATCTTTTATCCGACTATATTTAGCAACTGGCACCATGAACCCGTATTTCAAAAGCGACATGCAAGTTGGTGTGCTTTTTATGGCCACCAACAAAGCAACCAGAGACACCAACAAATGTAAAGCAAATTGCAGCATTTTCGGCGTATAGCAGCGTATCGATATCAAATGAAAGCTACCATCCGTTACAAAGAATGGGAGAATTGAAAAAGGAAACAGCTTACTGGAATCGCCTCGAAACCACGCTCCACAACACCTTGAATTGGATCTTTCAATCAAAGTATCATTATGCAAGCAAGCCAACGATGATCGATCGATATCGGAAGAAAAGGGGGTCGGTTATCGTTAAAGAAAAGTACAAATTTGATCAATACTTTCCCGATTTCTCAGTACAGATGAAAATTAATCTTCGACCCTACACCGTTATCGGTGTGAAAAAGAGCGAAAAAAGGGATGTTTTTCTACAATCTGGTAGGGGAAAATGTTTAGTGTCACATGTTCTGCACAATCCTTACATATCCGGTATCAAAGCGAAAGGTGTATGCCCATGGGAAATGCAAATAATATCGTTTGTGGTGTTTTGTCTATCTCGTTTGTTTGTGCTTTCTTTGCGAACTTACGACCTTCGCTTATGGGAACAGATTTCATTGAAATTTTGTATGCGTTGCATGAGGAACTTTCTGAAGCTATTTGATATTTATCGTTTTGTTTGGCCGGAAAGAATTTTTTTTTCAAATCGTCAAAAAGTGTCTTATTACTACAAAGAGTCGACGAGAAAAAAGAGTACGAATATGTCATGACTTTTATTTTGTTATAGTCTCTTGTTGTCTCTATCTAACTATGTTGTTGTTGTATAGTTCAATGTTCGCCTAGGTAGGTACAGTATTTATGTTGTTGCTGGATTATTGCATTTATATAAACCGAAGCTAAAATGTATTGGGAGCGTGTTTTCTTTTTTTTGTACTTTTTTTGTACTGTAATTAAAACATTGAAAGCAGTCAATTATGAAATTGCAAACATACCTTTCGGCGTTCGTTAAGAGATGGCATCATATGTAAAAATCCATTTTTTTCGGATTGTAGTTTTCGTGACTTTTGAACCGTGTAACTAAAACATAAAGGACTAAAAAACATAAATAAACTGAATATAGACACCGTTCTGAACGTTACAGACTGAATTGACAGTACAATTTCATGCAGCTAGACACTGAAAGCACATTCTAATTACTATTCTATATTCAATTTCCGCGTTCAATACCGTCCGAGTCGCAGTCGTACCCAACGCCCCCACACGTCCACGCACAACATGTGCAAAAAATAATCCACGCTCTAATAACAAACAAAAATTGCAGTGGAATAATTGGATGAAAGCAAAACAAGGAATGGCATGGGAGACGTGCGTTTGCTGGGATTCCGTCACCAAATCCGGTTCACATGGATCACTCTTGTCCGCTCCCCGAACCAGTTGTCCCTGTGCTTTTGCGCGCTATCCCATTTGTACAACGATTAGCCGTGTCGGTGCGTGTCCCATTAGTGGGCGGAAATAGTATACCTAGGTCGGGGTGGCATACGAGAGTCCTACGCACAAGAGAGATATGTAGAATATTGACTGCTCACTGGTATTGGAAATATCTTGTCACTAAACGCTTCTTCTAGGTGGTAGGTGTTGGTACCATTGCTCTCGGTCACATATACGGTGGGATAGATGAAGGACATTATAGTATATTATTTATAAAATGACTTGAATAAGTAAATGAAAAAAAAAATAGGTTAAACATAGAATTGAAACTAAATTTCAATTTTTTTAAAGTTTTCACGTAATATACTAAAATTAATATTAATAACTCA
The DNA here is from genome assembly GCA_000349165.1 of Anopheles christyi. Taxonomy (NCBI): domain Eukaryota; kingdom Metazoa; phylum Arthropoda; class Insecta; order Diptera; family Culicidae; genus Anopheles; species Anopheles christyi. The sequence goes on from KB687402.1 coordinate 4,796, forward strand.
TGTCATTTTATACATGCTAAACAAATTGTTTGTAAACTTGTTGAGTCGTCAAATCAACCCAAAATGAATATTAAATTAGTTCCTTGTCAATTTATTAATTTACTGAAAGAATTCATAACAAAAAACAAAAGGAAAATTAATATTATTTTTGCATACATTTGGGCGTAAAAAACTGTGTGTTTATATACTAAAGACGATTTCTAATTATAGATTGAAAAATAATTTCATAAAATACAGGCGGTGTCGGCGCAGAGATCGACCACTCTGTCAACAAGTGAGCCTTCGGTTCGGAATTTCTCGGCCGTTCGAAAATGAATTCTCACCAGAGAGGATAACTTTGCTCTCTCTCTCTGTCCCATGTGTCTCTCAGTTTATGCTCTATTTCTCTTCTGGAAACCCACTGGAATGTGAAAGTAGCCTCCAAGGAGTACTTTGCACGAACCACTGATAGTGTGCCGGCAGGATAGCACACGCCAGTTTTTCCAGGGCTGTCAACCGAGTTGGCCGATCTGCTGATTACGCTGCCATAGCAACACGGTGTGAGTGTTATTGGTTGCGGTTTGGTCCTGTTGAACGGGATATTAACCTTAGAAAATTACTAGCGCATCAGAGTAGGAGCAAAAGAAAGATAGCTTTTCCGTTTCACTTTTGAAGAACGTATGATAATATATGGACGTATTAAGGTGCACAGATTCGGTGTAGAGATGGAGCGTTTGTATTGTTCAATCAAACGCGCTAACATGTGTGCGCCAAGAGTGAGTGTTTCTGTGTTCGTAAAAAAGTGCAATTACTCCTCGGCTATTGTTTGATAAAAACACGAATTCAAAGAATCAGCGTAGTGTGTGGAAGTACTGTGTTGGCGGTTTTAGCATCGTATCTGCGTGGTACGTACGCCTTCAACCATCCGATGTGATCGTGTTCCCAGTGACGCGATTAACTGTGGCGCTTTAGGGCAGTTCTTAACCTCAATCTCGTAACAGTGGACCGCCCCACTTCCCCACGAGTGTGCCTGAGGGTGTGAAGGATGTTACAACCACTTCCCGGAAACCGTTCACTGTGTGCGGGAATGAAGAATCATCGTTTGGACTTCTCGCTTGTACGGAACAAACAGCTCCTACACGGGCATTGGCATCCGTGGCGTTTTTTTGTTTTTAAATGTATTTTAGGATACTTTTGGGAGGCAGCTTTCACATAAAAATATGTTTCTTGTTTTGTTTTATTTTATACTTTGCGCTTCTCGTTCCTTTTACTGACATTGATAAGGATGACACATTGGTCGAAAACCTTTTGTGTAGCTGTGGTGAAATATTGGCAGAGCATAAATCATTATCTGGTTTGACGAGCTGTAAAAGTATCCCAGCATGGTTAGACCGTTTTCGAAGAGAAAAAAGTCGGTCCGAAAGGCAGCATAAAAAGGGATGTAAAATCAATCCATTTTATTGTACGAAATTGGAGAGTGAAGCAAGTCAACCCTCCATAAGATCAATGTGACAATCTCGGATTGGATGTTGGACATCTTTTCGTTTTTTTACATTAAACCCTGTTTGCAAAAGTTTTCTCGCATCTGTCTTGGGACGGGCCAAAGGGAAATACAGCAGAAGTATTGAAAAGAAATTAGTTTTAACGCACCGGCACCATTAAAAGCGGCGACAGAACGCGACCAAGGGTAGCCAAGTGTGTGATAAATGGGACCGAAAGTGAATTTTAATAACGTGCGGGCGCGCTCTAACTTTGGCTTCTTTTTTTTTGTTGCTTCTTTGCAAATGGCTGTAACAGTTGGATGCGTGTACCATCTGCAGGATAAAGGATAAGTAGGGTGGGTTTTTCTTCTTCTTCTTGATCATTTATTGTCCGCAGCACAACGTTCTTATTAGATGGCGTCCATTTTCTTAAGGTTAAACAAATGGTAACTTTGAACAGTAAAGAAGAGGACAATTAAGTTATGGGGATAAGTTATAGCTCCGTTGAATGTCTTTTATTATCCTCGTAGACCAGGAGGAGCAGCGCCTAAAGCTATGCAACATTGAGTTGTATTGTTTTTGGAGGGGGTTATTGGATTTATTTTGATAATAATAGCTAATATACCTGTTTCTATTCATTAAAATAGTTTTTAGTTTATGAAAAATAATAAAATATATTTTTAATAAAACAATTGCATACCTTTAGGCGCGAAGAAAAAGGGATATTTTGAAATTGAAATACATCAAAGAGCTTTTGTGTGTCCTGAAGCAAATGGGGGGTGCGGGGGAGGGGAAAAGTGTGGACGAAAAAGGTGTTAGTTGAAGTTAAAAAATCGTTATGAACTTGCGCTGCAAACTTTCCGTCTGCAAGCGTAAGATTGATTCGTTTACTTCACAAACGTTTCCTAAAGCGCGGAAGTACACAACAGCATGTCCTTTTCACACCCGCAAACCATCACCAGCGGCACGGCGATCCGTCATTAACCAGTTGTACAGGTTCCCATAAACCGTGATGGACCACAGGCTCTAAACCGGACGTTCCATTTCCACTTGCTTGGAGAGAACAAAGTTTTCGACTCCGCACTCCTCACGGCGAGGTATGGAAATGTTTCCTATGAGTTTGTTTTAAGGCGCAATTGTTAGACATTTCTCGTCCAGCGTGCGGTAAAGTTGGGAGAATTGGGAGGGAAAAACTTTCCCGAACAACAAAGTACGGTGCACCACCCGGAGACACAAAGAGACGCCCTCACTGATTTTTGGACTGTACACTGTGCCTGTGATGTCTCAGGGTGCTAGCAACCTCATTTCCTCACGTAATTTCCGCGTTTGTCAATGTTTTTGTGTGTTGGTGTGTGTGTGTATATTGGTGACCATAGTTTGGTGTGATGAATTTCAATCAGTGCTGGTGATTTGTGCGTGATTATCAAAAGTGGGCAAAAGCAAAATCTGACGCACCAGTATCGGAGTGGCGAGGAAGGACCAAGTTTTCCGTGTGTCTATTGTTGTGAGTATTCTCGCTCTTCAAGCCACCGTTCGTCGTTCGACAAGGAGTCCGAACGCTTCCATCGTGCAACGATCAAGGGCCGATAGCTGTTGGATCAAGAGCGGTTAGGAGGATATCTTTGACGGACGGTAAGTGAAAGGAAATTCAGCTGAAGGAGATGGAATAGGAAAGCGAAGAGTGGAAAATAATTAGTTTTACGCTTTCGTGCATAGAATTTATGAAGGAGGTAGGGTGTATTTTTTGTTTCTAACTATGAACACTTGTAGCCCCATTTCACTCTGTTTGAGAAGCGTGTTTGAAGGTGAAATTTAGATGGCGCTTTCATTGTATAAAATCAATCTCCGTTACGGTGATGGATTGGGACAGGGAGATGTTTTCGTGCTAGACAAGCCGTAAAGCTTGTTAAAATGAAATGCATAATGGGAAGGTGATTGAATCGAGACAAGAATATAAATTATATTCGATAATATTGGAGCGTGTTTTTTTGAAAACGTTTTAAATGTCGGAATGAATTGTTTGGTGGTGGGATACACATTTTGTAAAGCTATGAATTGTTTGAATAATTAAAGGATTTATTGGAACATTCGAAAGCATTAAAAGTTTTCTAATGAAGCTAATGGTTAACAATGAGACTGCGCATCACTTAGCCAAAAATGGGACAAATTAACAATTTCAATGAAACCTGGATTAGAGAGAAATAAAGGGACCAGAAAAATATTCACGTTTATTGCTATTATTATTCTGTTGTATTTATAAAACGTTGTTTTTCACTTTAAATATATTGTCTGTTCATTCTAAAGAAATGAAATATCTATTAAAAAACCTCTAATGTCAAACAATGTACAAAGTTTACTGATGTACCGTTCCGGGTAATACTTTATTACCCGTTGTTTTTATTTGCCGGGGTTTTTGCTCATTTCGTTATTAGCAGATAAAAAATGGGTATATTCATTTCATCTGAATTATGTTATGAAGTAGAAGTAGAACGGAAACAGAAATAACAAAGATATACAACTCCAGGTTCCAGAGTGTTGCTTATTTAAAATATAATTTAACATTTTTATTTTTGTTGATTGTAATTGTTAGGGAATTGAACCACGTCTGAACTTGCAGGAACAAGTATCTCTACGATTTGATTGCTGGAAGTCTTAGCTTCAAAATTAAAAATATGCTTAACTGAACTGATTGAGCAATTGGTCACATAATGTTCTACTGCATTTAAACAATTCAATGCTTCTAAAGACGGCTCAAAAACCGCTTCAAACATCAGTCAATCAGTTTTTTGGCTTTCCATACACACGTTGTTAAACCATGTTATAAAAATCGTTTTCATTCTCCCAAACGAAAAGCCGTGTAAAATACTTTTGTTCACGACCGTACAGGTTTTATGGTATTTTTGGTAAGAAACAGCCGAGACAAATTCTCATTCATCTAGAACCCTCTTGCTAATAAACCCTCCCTCTAGAAATATATAATTGAGTTGGTTAAAATTACAGGCCAATTGTGAGGACATTCCTGAACCAAACCTTCCTGACATTCCTGAAAGAAGTCTTTATGAAAGATAAATGAATAGTTCGTTAAACTGCAAAGTTTCCTAACCTAATCCAATGTTGTTCATAATGGATCACTAGCCTTTTGTACAAAACGGTAGGCAATGGTTGAATGGAACGTGTTTCATTCGCTCAGGAAGAGCATTTCTAGGAATGATATCGAGAATATGAACAAGTCAAATACCGTTGTATAACCTATGGGATAATGTACACTAAAGCCTATTCTAGGGATTAAATAGGATACTTTTGACGAGTGTATTGGACACCGGTTAACGAGCAGCCTCTCAGCAACATGGATACTTTCAAGGATACCAATGTGAGTGTGTTTCAATGTAAAAAACTTTAAATCAGTTTTTTTATTCATGTTGTAAATACAATTAAAAATAATAAATAATAAAGAGATTCCAAGTTCACCCCAAACTTGAAATAAAATCCTTGACGTATGCAGTCAAAAAAAGATTTCAAAAATAGCTTCTAGTCTACTGGAAAGACGGTAAAAACTTTTTAAATTAATCGTGTACAATGTAATATTGCATGGCGCATGAAAACAGCTACCATTACTCTCGGCTATTAATGCTAACGGTATGGCAGCTAAAAAGTACACTACACAGAACGTGCAGTACACATTGCGAACCAGGACGATAATCAGCACACAACATTGTGCACCATAAGCATCATAAGCTTGGAGGCACCATCGAGCAAAAAAAAAAAAAAAAAAAAAAAAAAAAAATCCGGGCACACCACCGCCAGAACAGAGAGCTGCCCCAAACCAAAAACACGGCGACGCGATCTTAATGCGAAAGAACTAATTCCTGCAAGCATACATCGTCATTGTTGTGGCCGGTAGCAGGAACGGCCGGCTTTGCAAACCGTCGTATTTCCCGCCGGGCAGTTGCCGCAGGCGTTAACAGTGAGTAATAGACCGAGCCAGTCCTGCCAGCCAGCCGGCTTCAGTGGTTCCAGTGTGTGTTTGCTGCAGTGTTGCCAGCACGAGTTCATAAAAAATAATCATTCCAAAGAAAAGCCAAATTTAATGCTTCCGAGCAACGGCACCGCCACCACAGAGGGAGAGGAAATGAAAGGATCATAAAACCGAAACGCCCCTTTCAAGACAGGTGGACAGATAGGTGTTGGGGAACATTGGCCCACTGTAGCCCGCATAATGCTGGTGGTGCTTCTTTTACTTTCTGTTTTCCTGCAGCCCCTCCGGCACACTTTTCTTTCAACACAATGTGCTCCATTTGCATTCGCTGCATTGTTGCATTCATCAAGTGTGTTTGTGTATGTGGGTGTCGGTTTTGGAGAGTGTGCACTGTTGTGGTTAACCGTAGCAGAAAGTGTTCTTTCTCGCCTTGCTACCAGCAAGCAAGTACAGGAAAAGCAACAAGCGCTACACAGAGATGGTCAACCATCATCACCGTATCGGGGCTTGCACGCCCTGGTATGCTATTTTCTATAAGCTATGATTCTCTTTCTCCCCGTCCACCCTTGGCTTGGTAGGGGAGGTACGGGTGCAAGTGACACGTTGACTGGTAAGAAAGCATGACATTTATTTATTATGAACTCGGGCGACTGGCGGGCTTGCTTAGCCGATGCGTGTACCGCGCACCGTCCATTGTTCATTCATTTCCGTCCGTTTGTCAAATGCAGCAGCAACGCAATGGTGAAAAACCCTCCCTCTGAGCCCTGGAGGCAATGCGCATCGTTTGTTCCTGCTCTCTAGAGGCAGCACTCTTGTTCTCACCGCCACCACTGTTGAAGAGTTTTCATGTTTGTAGATATTTTTTTCTCTCCTAACCATTCTATAATGTACCGCAACCGTCCTTTTGTCTGTATCTTGCCGATCTTTTTCAACCCATCTTGCTCCATCGTACTCCCAAATCTCCTACACCTCTCTTCGTTTAACTTTGCATTTCTGAATGTTACGGTCGGATGGCTTAAAATGCAATCAAGAATGAAGAAAATAAGATGTTCCGAAGTGGCTTTTGGACATTGAGTCATTGAGAATGTCAGAATGTGAGGAATGTTAAATGATATTGGCTAAAGGATAAACAATTTGATGATGGTTATAAAGAAAGGTCAAGTTGTGATAGTGTTGGAAACAATGTTGCTGAACAATTGTAAAACATATATTAATTTATTGTTTGCATTTTATAAATCAATGAAATTTGCATCCAGGAGTTTCAAATGAATGTTTTTCAAGTGTTACCGGAACAAATAATTTAGATTTTTAATATTAGGATGAAACATATTTGCCAGATTGAGTTAAAGGAATTAAACATAAAACAGGATCATGCTACGTTTCCCATAAACTCTTATCAAACGAAAAGTTGTGGTACAATTACCATGTTTATTTAGTTTATTCTAACACATAATTGGACTTTAAAACCATGGAAATATTAATATAGCAAAAATGAAAAACGCAAAAATGAAAACAAAAACTTGCCTAGTTTTAGGCGATTTATTTTGTTTTCCCGTTTTTTATTTTTAACCACCAACGCAGCTATACTGGCCTTTTACAGTCTTTCTAAATTTTACCATCCTTGCTACAGTTGAATAGATTACGGATTAAAGTTGAACTACCTCCGACCTTACCGGAGCCAGTACGTTTTTCCATTAGACTATAAGGCTGTGCATACCTTCAGGCGCTATAAACCCTAAATTATTAGAAAGGAAAAACAAATTTGGCATTATGTCCACGATCCTATCAAGTTCGATTGAACACAGGAAACTGTCAATAAATTATGAGTATATGTCAATAAATTACAAAAATTATAAGAAATGATGATATTTTTTTTAGCAGTTGAATCAAAACAACAAATCGTTGAGAAAAGACAATTGTCCATCAGGGGCTGTATGGGTATGCAATGGTTGTACCCATGGAATATGAACACAATGTTGTTATTTATTAAAGGGTGGAAATACTTCAAAACAGACCAGAAAAATCAAAACATTAAATACATTTGAACAAACATTTCTAATGAGGGGGGAATTTTAAGTTCAATCAATCCAAGAAGGGAGGAATGGGTCACAAGAGGTCACAAGACTTAAAATATGTTTGAACATGTATAAAACTAAAGCTAAAATATTAATTAACTGAAAGTAACAAATATTAAAAGAAACACAAATAAACGTAACTCATATAAAAACAAGTATCAGGGGTACGAACGTAGGGTTTGGTTGACTAGATCATCATGATGGCTCTGGAAGGATAGTTTGCTCTCGAAAATAATTCCTCGATCTCGAGCTTCACCAGTACGGGGAATAGCTCGGGAGTCTGAAATGCTATATGCAAACAGCAAAGAGCTTGGCTATGTGTGACTCTTTAGTTTATACACAGCATCCCTACACGTATGGGAGCCTCAGTCCATATGAGAATTGAACTCAATACGCAGGGATGTTGTTAGGTTGTACGACTTGACGACTGTACTATGGGGCTGGTCCTATTTTTACTCTCATACAATATATATGACACGACAGTGTTTAACCCTATTAAGACTATTTTGCAGTAATGTAATGTAATGTGCAAATTTAAATCAATAATTTACAAACTTCAAAAAGATAATCTCAGAATCTCGATTACGGGCCACAAAGACTGTTTTATTTGTTATGCAATTACATATTATACGAATTATTTTATTTATAAATTATCATTAGTATGCTCTAAAAATTTAAAAATTTACAATTTGAAAATTTGGCAGCCCCTTGGATTGTAGATAGGTGTGACGACTCCTGTAAAGGTCGGATACAGTAAGAAGAAGAACTAAGAAGACACTAAGTGTCTGTGTCTGAAGAACTGAGAAGACACTCAACACTGAGTGAAGACACTTATGGCAGCTTACGAAAAATGTGTATGATATTTATAAAAAGAGACTTTAAATTATGTCTTTTTCGGCAAGAAACAGAAAAGATTTTAGCTACGAAATGCTTAATTAAAAAAGGATAAACATGAATGTTGTTTTCATTTCCTACAGTATCCAAAGATATAAATAGTTCCTTCGCACAATCGCAATCACCATACATCTTTCCTCAGATGATTAATGAAAGAATGATTTATGGTGAATTCGGCAACGGAAAAGAAGGATGATATTTCTTTCACCCTTAGATATGTGCAAAAAAAAAAAACCAAAATAAAATACATCTTCCGGTGCAAAGATCTTCATTTATTTATCTCTTTTTTGTGTTTATCTATGCCGACGCAGCGCTGAGTCACGGGAAAGCGTAGAAGTGATTCGGTTCCGTTTCGTTTCCTCCGCATTCCCCCTGATTGGCTCCCCCAATCGTTTTGCGCTACAAAGGAAAGCGAACGCAATCATTGATGAATTAATTTCATTAATCATTGCCAAAGTACGCACGCAAGATACGATGCCGGACAAATGTGAGCAATTGTATGGCAATGATGAGATGCTAGCGGCAGGACAAATTAATGGCGGAAGCAAGTGGAAATCGATCCAAGCACCAGGTAGAGGAAAATGAAGTGATCGTTTACCAATTATCATCGTCGTCACGTTTCGTGCACTATCAAAGGGAAGCTTACCTCTGTGCTGTGCTCGTGGGTGTACGTTTATCCTGCATCCTGGTACTAGCGGTGGAATGGAGACATGCTTATGTTTTTCCTATTGACATAGGGCAAGTATTAATTACGGGACTGTGGTAGGAAAAGCGTTGGCTTTCGGTGTGTGCTTGCGTAGGATGGGATGTTGTTGATGCGTTACTTCGTTAGGCAATATTCTTCGAAAGGGGTTTCTCGTGCGTGGGTCCATGCGTTGTGTTTTGCCATGAAGTTTCTTAATGAAGTGTTATCTAACGTGAGTGCGAATCGGCACAAAAGAGGCTAAACCTTTGGCCCATTTTGGAAAGTTTGAGGCATACAATTTAAGCGCTTTGCTGCTGCTGCTGCTTATCACTTTGGTGGGTGTTTTCATTCAATAGAAAAGTTTGCTTAAAGAGCAGTTTTTTTTTTGTAAAATAATAGAAAAAGTTTTCTGCGCGTTTAATGGTTCCAATTTAAACGGCCATGGCGATATCGTGGGTTTTATTTTTAGCATGCAAAGATACAGAAAGTTTAAATTGATTTTAAATGATTGTATTTATTTATTTA
>KB687413.1:7599-18230 GCA_000349165.1 Anopheles christyi
ACAAGCCTTTTACCCAATCCAACACTAACCGCCGCCGCTACGACAAGCGCTCACCGAGGCGGACCGATCGCCAGCAGCAGAAAAGTGGGAGGCAAGTTAGTTGGCCACACACAGAATGGCAGAAGATGGGTTGGTGAAAGTGGTCCACCTCCTTCCCCGTGTTCTTCCCCTTCCCCAAACACACTTTCGATCCGATCCGAGCGTTAGCGATATTTCCTCTCTCTCTTTCTCTCTCTCTTGCCAACCCAGTCAGTCCGCAACGCAACAACAACAGCTGTTTGAAGTTGTTGCCTTTTTTTTTTGCACCATTTTCGTTCTCGACGCGTTGTAGCGTTTGGTGTTGCCTTTTGTATTTGAACCACCCAGCACCCCAGAGCTTGTTGTAACGAGCACAATCGCACGCAAAAGGAGCTTTGCGGAAACTGAAACTGACAGCAACAGGGAGAAACAAGAAGGTTTGTGAGTCGTTTTGAAGGGTAAGGAGTAATGTTGAGTACAAATCATTCTTTCCAGCACGATCTTATTTAATCCATTGGCTGTAAGACCATTAAACGATTTTCCACGAGGATATTCAGGATGTTCAAGTGAAGGTGAAAAATATGTCCAAAAAGCTCATTGGTTTGCGTCTTTGTGACCCTCTCCTTTTTTTAGTCCTGTAAATTAATCCGCTGCTTACGCACAATTTTTTTAATCTATTTCATGATGAGCAGTAAAATTTAGTATAGAGGTCAAAATAGCTGCTAACGTGCTATAAACGCTTAAAAAATTCATATGTTACATTTTAACAATAAGTGAAAAATGAGTGTAAAATGGCTATGAAAGCATTAGCCGGCTTTTGTTTATCAGGTTTTAACGGTTTGCCCTAAATTCTCCTTCTAATATGAATAATGGGTGTGTATGCTGGTGAAGGGTTAACCCTTAGGTCTGCATTTTTTCCTATTTCAATAAAATTTTGGACCTCTTGAACTTCAATAAAATGTAAAAATAATAATAGAATGTTTGTGTTAGTATGAAAATAACAATTAAGAATTGCCCATCATACAAAAGCCGATCAGAACAAAGAATAGAAATGTTTGTTGATTATTCTGCTCCTTCCCGACATTATACCATCCCGGCGGTCCAACCATTCCCCGCTACTATAAGATGATGAAATGGATTACAAATAATAATGTGTGTCCCTCAGATGGATGCATAAATTGCGCACTTATAACCGACTTCTTTTCCTTCCATCTCCTTCTTTATTTGAAGTTTTGTCTAATGGACAGTCACACTTTTGCGTAGGACGGAAAAAAGACTTGCCGAATAGAAGTATCAAATTCAGCAAAACGCTCCCACCTCCAGCTAAATTCTAATAACTCCGCCACCATACAAAAAGAACAGTGTAACGCTTATCCGTCAGCGACATAAAAGCGGCAAGCAACTGCGTCGAAACACACAAAACAAATACTGATGTGATCGATGTTACGATGTTTGCCGGTGCAAAAGAAAGAATGATGTATTACCCACCCCACGGGATGAGCTAAAGGCGGCGCTCCGCAGGACACATTTGCGCGTTTGTGCTAATCTTTCGCCAAAAAAATTTTCAGCCTCTGTCTCTGTCTCATATTTCTTGGTCTTGGTCTTCCGCTTCTGTTAATAGACCCCCACACCAAGAGCGAAGGGTGATGAGCTCAAGCAGGTCGCCTTTCATTGCGTTCAACGAACTTTCTTGCGAAAGTAAAACTCCAAACTCCCAAATGAAGTCCCACACTTCACCCAGACGCGTGATAGAGAAAGAGACACCTCTGGGCTGGGGGTGAAAAAAAATTAATTTTCATAGCAAGATCGATATCTAATGGGGGAAGTTGATTGCAGTTTGCCGGGGTTAGCTAATAATCATGTGAAGAAGTAGATTGATATGTGATGTGTGCTGTGCAGCAGAGGTCTCCTCTTTGATTGTCTTTCGATTGCCGAACCGCAATATTACGATTTCTCTTCCGGCAATATAACCGTGAAAGAATGTGCGGGGAAAAGAGTGGGGGAGCTAATAAAAAAAAATGAATGATCAAACAAGCAGTAGGATCGATGCAAATTGTTTTTGTATCACATCATGACTGGTGTGTAATGGAGGGTGGAATGAACCTTCAAACTCCGCTTACTTTTAATCGACTACACGTGCTATTAATAATAAATCGCTCTGCTAAAATGCATTACCAAACGGGTCTTCAAACTCCTCCTTCACACACATTTGCATACTTTGAGCTTTGCAAAAGTGACGATACAGCATTACAGCGACACTGCCACTTCAAAGTGCTAATTCTCCCTTATCGTACGATCCCACGGTAATCAGTAAAATCATTGGATGTCCTCAACACTGTTCTTACGCTCGCGTCCACCAGCGCAAATCCATTTAAATTATGGTACAGGGAAAAGTCCCCACAAACACGACGACGAGCGGGTCGGTCTAGTTTTCTGTCCATCACACTTCACTCCTGCATGCACTCGTCCAAAAAAGATGATGACATTATCCCTTGACGTTTGGGGGTGGCGCGGGTGGTGGATTCAGTTACAAATTCAAACTTCTCCTGCTCTCTCGGGTTGTACCGTGGTGTCATCGCGTTCGTTGTTGGCTGTTGGGCCATGACCATGATATTGAAAAAAACAAGATGCTGAACTTGTGTGTGTGCTCGTGTGTAGTGTTTTTTCTACACCCTCATCATAATAACACCCTTCTTCCTTTCTCTCGCTTAATGAACGGTGCAGCACATTGCAATACTGAACAAATGTATGCTCACAAAAAAAAAAAAAGATAACCTACACAGGGTATCATCAACCACCTACACACACACACACACACACACACACACACACACGTGTACCGAGTTTGAAACAAAACAAGTGAAAAAAAAGCTCATTTCCGCACCCAGAGTCTCTATCGCTAGAGAAAGATCGCTTCCACTTCATCTCCAATGGGTGAACATGGTGCTGCAGTACAGTATGGACAGCAAAGAAGGTGTGTGAGAGTGAATGACATGGTGATATTAAGTTGGTTTTATAATTTTAGACACACAATCGAGAACATCTGAAGATGAACACGATGGTTGCATGCAACACCAACTTCCCGCTGAAGAAGCTATACAACCGCCCTCGGCTTTGGGAATCCGCCCCCAGCCTCCCCCCATTTATTTTGCCCGGAAGACTAAATATAAAAATAAAGAATTTTACTGCTCCGTTTTGCCGTCTTGCCCGCCCTGTCGTCACACTAAATGTGTTTTGTCAAAATTAATATGAGTAGGAGGGATTGCGAGGGCTGATGCCGGAAGCAAAACAAACATTTCACTGCGAGTGGTTTTAGAAATGATTAAGTAACATTCTAGTTAACAGGCATTGGGTACATAAATTCAATAAACTTGACGCACTAATTAACAGTTTTGTTTTGCTAAATGAAGATAATTTTGTGTAGCAGTAAGATCAAATCAATCCGACATTAGGTGGTTACCCATTAGGTCATTTTTAATTTATATCTAAAAGCTTAATTTGTTCAGCAATAATGATGTGACACATCTTTTTCTTTCTTGCGTCCATGACTGATCAAATCATCAAATACTGTACAGAAAGGACCACCAAAAGGTATAGTTCAACCTGTAATTTATATGCTTGTTGAAGGCTTTTATCGTCCCATTTCACTGTATCTTTTGTTTTATTGGGTCAAAGCTTTAATATAGGTAAATCAGATTAGCTTCATCCTGTAAGCCCATTTATTAATTAAATTGAGGGTGCACACAAACAGAATGCCAATTATAGTCAATTGAATCGCACAACGTCAACCATGCAATGGTTGACTAGCACGACAGAGGCATAATTGGAAAAGAATTTAACTCTGTTTACTATTTAAAATTTGCTTAAAGCATCATATTGAAATATTGCAACACGGGTTGATTTTGGATAATTCAAAAATAATTACTTCTAAAATGGATGTTAAATCATTTTTATGTAAATGGAAATTTCTGGAATGCTTTTAATTTGAAGAATCATTTTCGAAAGAGGAAAAATACAATTTGTTGATGATATCCAATGATGTGCAAAAAGGTAAATGGATACATATTTTACCACAACTAGCATTGCAATCATTTCATAACCCCATTTTTCGTCACATTTGCCCTTTCTCATACAGCAAAATAAACATTACAACAGGTGCTGTGCAATCATTTTTCCTTTCTCCCTAAAAGTAAACATTTCATTACCATTCGAACTGGCTAAGGCTGGGCGCGGCAGCTTTGTCCAAATCAATTCATCTGTATACACTGCTAGGAGTGGAAAATTGTACCCTTTTTCTCATGCCAACGAATACCGTATGTCAATGTTAACGGTATGAAAAACGTTTACTGTGAGAAAATCGAATGTTAAAGGTCACGGTCGGGACAGGTCCTCTTTGAATTGAATTGAATTTAGATAAAGCCAAGAACAGAGAGCGTGTCTATGCTGTTGATGCTGCCTACATCAAAGATCGTTTTTAGTATTGAGGAAAAAGCATATTATAAACATCAAATTTTAAGCTTAGAAGAAGGCTAAAAAAAAAGATTTAAGGACAAGAAGAATATGGTAAATAATTTTCGTCTTATCTCATGGCCTTCCAAAGTACAAAGGAAAAACACCACGGTGGCCTGAAATAAAACCCACATGCTTAACATTGGCGAAACGGATCACGAATATTTCCTTTTCCCAAGGTTCACAACGGATTGCACAATCCATTCCCCTCGAGCAGAGTTGTTGGATGCGTGGCATCGACCTGAGAAGACTGGGTCGTGGTGGCGCAACAAATTTTTGAAAACATTCTCCAAATGATTAATCTTAGCGATCCATCTCACATCCCTTTCTATCACTGTCTTATGCCATTTTTTTGCTTCTTAAAAACAAGAGTAATCACATGTTCAAAAGCTTGCCCAGGAATATGCTCCATTAAAGGTCCTCGTTGGTTAAGCGGCTGGGGACCGCAAATAGAGTCCGTGATGCAGGTGTTGAATGAACCACACCAAAGCAAAAGGCAAAACCCTCGTTTGGGGGGAATCGAAAATGAAATACGATCGTCCACACATGTGCTGCCCAGCTTTTCAAGTGTGACCGAACTGATGCACCACCACCAACCATGGCCAGGTTCAGGTTCTGTGTTCTAAATTTATGATGTTTAGATGCCGAACGCTAGAGACACTTCATCTCCGGTGCTATTTTTGCTCCCGGCTATACGCGTACGAGTGTCTGTAATATATCGCCGTCGCCTCCCCAATTTAGTTAATTTACTCAAATGATGTAACGAATAGTGGAAAGTTTTTGCATCAATTAGTTACGGAGAGCGATCTTTTTTTTTTTTGTTGATGCATGTTTTAAAATCAAATTCAATGCGATCGTCAAAATAGCGAAACAATAGCGAAGGAAAACAAACGTACGCTTTTTCTACTGGCTCTTAGATTGTTGTTTTTTATTGTCGATTTTAACTATTTATTTGTATACTCAAGAAATTCCTTAATAAAACAAACATAAGAAATATACAAAGATGAACTACAAAAAGAGGAAAATCATTTTTTAAAAACCATTTTTTTTCTTCTGTTGAATAAAATTGAATAAACGAACGATTTCTCCAACATTTAACCTTCTTTGTGTTTCAGAAGAGAATCAACATAAACAATATCTTAATTTAAATGATTCTATCTCTACCCGTTAAACTAGAACACCTGCATAACTTGTTACTTAAAATTCAAACAAACTAGAGCATCCTCCCTTCACAAGACAACACAACGAACTAGTGTTCAGAGATTTTGTATAAAATTACTCAAAGCACATAGAGCGGCACCCAAGTGGGGGACGAACGAATTTTTCCAACAATTTTCCCATCGCTCTCGCGCTCGAGTCGTGTGTCGGGTGCAGTAAAAGATGAATCTTGTTAATGTAGTACAAACATCACCAAGAAGCTGCTGCTGCTCTTGCTGCCTTGTAAACATTACACCACAACACCTGGTTCGTTTCACTTGCCATATACAAAACTCCAGGTATTTCAACGTGCACTGTGACGCGTGTGGTGCTTATGGGAGGAAGGGTGGTAGGTGGTGCTCAAACAGAGCGAAATGAACCTTAAACTCCGCTCTCCCGGCAAACGTTGGTCCTGTGCACGATCCTAACATTAAGGGTGTGTCGTATGAGCATTTCAAGTGTGATGAAAAGGATGTGAGCAAGGGCAGCAACGGTTCGGTTTGCAGCAGCAATATATGGTTCGAGAAGTAATAGCATAGAACTGAGGAACTGTTTGTGAATGTGTGTATACAAACATCTTCGAATCGTTCACTTGCCCTGGCTGAGACACATTCGCGGTATAGCAAAGAACAAAGGATCGAGCATTGGCCCAAGTCTAACGGCCAACTGTAATTATGGAGAAACCGTGCGCGCGGATGATTGTCTGATGTTTATTTAATCTGTTTAAATCGCACACAACGTGACATCTGGATTGAAGAGGATAGTGTGTATTTCATGCTCAAAACCCGTCCATTACCACTTTCTGAGAAATGTTTAAAAAATGACGCCCTACTTCCAAAGATCTCCTGAAACGATTTAACAGCTGTTGAAAAGGCGTTGGGGAAGCGCATTTATTATCCAAGGCAGAAACGTCTTCAACTTTCAAGACATGTTAATCGTTCAACCATGCATGAGACAACAAAAAATGGTCATAGTAGAGCATACAGAGTTCTTTAATATGGTTTGCTATTTTACAGTAACTTTATACCTTAAATTGGAAAATTTATTTATTCATCTCTCGCTAAACTCATCGGAGAAAAAAAAACTAACTTAAACAATAAATCATTTGAAATATTCTGCTACGAGTGGAATAAGATGAATCAACTTTACAACAAATTTACAATGAGTTCTTAAAAATCAATAATGATATAAAAATGAGCTCATTTCCTGCGAAGACCAACCTAAACATAATACATCAAAGCAGAGTGAGAGAGAACTCAAGGGACCAGAACAACATTGAGGTTTCTCTCTCATGCACTTCCATAATTAGGCGATTATTTTCCCTTGTAATATTTTTTTTCTGATATACGTGTAGATTTAAATGTAAATACATTTATTTTTTAAGTTGAACATGTAACAAAGATCTTTTTTTTTATTAAAATGTGCTTCTACACCATATCATAACAAAGAGACACACACAAGTTGTACAATTATGGAATTAAATTGTGTGCAAAAAAATAATTGGAATATCAACATGGAACAACGGTTGAAAATTTAATTCAATTGAAGATTTTAATTCCTTACAGTAAACAAACACTTTTGCCATTCTACAGTACCACACAAACACGAACACAAGCGTCACCGACAGAAGCTACTATACATATGTTTATTACTAGAGCAGGTCGATGAATCGTGAAAATATTACATTTACATGCGATCGATTCTACCTCCACCCGTCCATGGCACGTATATTCCTTCATTGACATAAAATGTGCCACGTCCTCCATTCCTTTCCATTAGAGCTTGGCAAACCTGCTCGATAGAGACCATTATTCCGTTGACACACTATTATAAGCGCGGTTTTTTTTTTTTTCAGGTGTTGGTGCTCTATTGATATCGAGAATTGGAACGACGGTAGTCTCTATTGCTTACAGAGGAAACATAGTTTCTGCAATTCTGTGAAACGAGCACGCCCCGCTTAAGAACTGTGGGACCAGGGAAAATCCATAGTAAATCCCGTTCAATTGGTATGTGTGCTATAACATATCGATTCATACAGCATTGAAGGACCCGAGGGGACGAGAAGCTTGGTATTTTGCTTCTTCAAAAGAGAGAACCTGATTTTACAAACATGAAGAAAAAAAAATCGTTGATTTTACGCTTCAACACCTCCCGTTTGGCGTCTTATTTCTCTTATCGGTGGAGTCGGTCCCCGTCGAGAGTCGTAAAATATTTAAGAAGAGAAGAAAACAACACCCAATGTTCACTGGTTGTCATTGTTACTACCGGGCGTTAGGAAGTGGACGTGTTTGGAAATGCAACTATCCTGAGATGGTGAGAAGCTAGTGCCCATCAAGGATCAAGCAGCTCTATCCCGAAACCGTGTCACCCTTAACCATTTGTAAGATTACTTTCAGATGCAGCACCAGATAAAGAAAAAAGCGTAGAAAAAGAAAATGGTAGAATCAGCATGACAAGGAATTGCTCACGTTTCGAGTCGCTGTCCCCTTTTAGCACTGGTGATAGGGATAGAAGGGAGGGAGTTGCTGCAGCAGTGGGTCATTTAATCTAGACTTAAAAAAGCACCGCTTGTTTTTTTTTCGCATTACAAAAAAACGACCTTTTTGTTTCCGCCTCAGTTCAGGCGATTGCATCATATCCAGAGAGAAAGAGAGATAGAGAGATAGAGAGAGAGAGAGACAGGAATGTTTCTTTAGGTGATCGGGAAAAAAAGGAAGCAGAAAAAAAAGTACAACAAAAATGCCAATCCATTCAACTGGGGCAAAGGGTTAGGAAGATGTAACAAAGGGAAAACGGGCTTGGGTTATTAGCACACAACCACCGCTAATGAGATTTTCGCTTAAAACAGTCACCACTATGGCCGGAATGAAGCGGGAAAACCATGAAGAAAGAGTGAGACCGAGTGAGTAGATGAGTTATTTTAAGGAGTTTTAGCTGTGTCCATGTTCCAACCTAGGGAAACACAGCGTTCCGCTGGCAAGGAAGAACGAGACACACACACACAGCCCGAGACTAATGCTAAGAAAATTGCATATTTTGTTTAACCATACTCTCGCTCACACCCGGGGAGGGACCGAATGGTCGATGAAGATAGGACCACACCGAGTCACTAGTGAACACAAGTGAAGGTGAAGCATTCTTACCATCGGAAGCAACATATTTCTTTTGCATCCCCCCCCGGGGGTAAGTGGTCTGGTTCAACTAACGACCCCTTACTCGTAGCGTAACTTGATTTGTATCAGCTCAGGACCTAGGGGATGTGGAGGCTTCTTCGGTATCAAATGTAACCATGAAGAAAGTGCAGGATCTTAACAATTTTGTCGTGGAGCACTTGGAAGACTCACTCAGTACACCGCCACATCCTGCAGTGACCAGCTTTCGAAAAGAGTTCATTTTAATTGGATTTCATCAATAGCATGGGTAAGTAGATCTACTACAATAGAAAAGGGACATTGGTTTGAAGATGTGGTGAATGTTTAATAATGCATTGCCATGATGACTTGGTAGGAATGATTTCGGAACTAGTCAGCAGGTAGGGTCAAGGTTACCGTTTCTCATTAATCAAAGGATGCTGTTCCCAGTAATTGAAGGAGTATCTATCCGATAACAGTATTTTTTTTATTTTTCTTTCGCCATAATGAACAGGATATATCAAATAATTGCAGAAAAAAACAAGATAACTTCCAACAAGTCTCAAATGAAGCTTAAAAATGTTGTTCGCATGATACTTAATCGTTCTTCATTTTTTAGCTGATTTTAATTAATTAACTTTATCATTTTTAAAGATACTTAAATTTGGTAACAAACTCTACATATGTTCAGTATGAGGTTAGTTTTGTACATAATCATAAACTTTGGTCCAGCGGATTATTCGATGTTGCATTGCCAAAGAGTCTAAAGGGGGCTTTTCTCCTAGCTTATGGTGGATAGGAGCATCTTCAAATTATCAAACGTATTATCCATCGTCTACATTATTTATAAACATAATTTAAAAAAATATATGGTCAGTTCTTATAGCCTTTGCCAATGCATTGCCTTCTTTTTTGCATAAATCCAGCAGACGAAATACAATTTAAAAAAATGTTATAATGCACAAAATGCATATAAAATACGTCGGGGTTTTTTATGAATTTCCTAAAACTGCCTCATTTTATGAAGAAATATATATTTATTTAAAAATAATTATCCTTGCATTCTATTGTTAGCATTCGAAATACATTCCTTACATATCCTGGGATATGCAAGTCTAGTTGCAAGACAGGATACTAAAGAGATATCACCTCATTTATGACCATTAAGTCGACCATTTTTAGCGTGCGATATAGCCCTCGCCCCATTGTTCTGGCCCTAACTGCGCCATTTGCTCCAGACGTGCGCTGCCGTACACGATAGATAGACAAACGCAACACAGTTATGCCAATCGAACACACAGGAACACTGTCAAGCCTGTTGCGGTATGTACGATGATCATTACGTGACTGCAACCGTCGTCATCATCGTTGTCACTGGTAATCGCGCTGATAAGCTTACAGATAACGTGGCACAAATGTAAAGGGGGTGGTGAGTGAGCGTACAGCCGGCCGCCAGCCAGCCCAGTGTTCTGATCCAAACAAATGGAATTAAAAATAAATTCCTCTACAAACGTGGTCGTGTGGCGCAAAACATACATACACCAACAGCAGCAGCAGCAGCAGGCTGGCTGGTCGGTGGTCTGCATTAGTCAGCTAAACGTATCAGTGGCAACAACACCAACTACTACAGCCTTGAATGACCTTGTGAGATTTACAAGAGGTGCTT
The DNA here is from genome assembly GCA_000349165.1 of Anopheles christyi. Classification (NCBI taxonomy): domain Eukaryota; kingdom Metazoa; phylum Arthropoda; class Insecta; order Diptera; family Culicidae; genus Anopheles; species Anopheles christyi. The sequence goes on from KB687413.1 coordinate 18,121, forward strand.
ACGCGACTCCAAAGGCCACACCTGTAACTACAGCGCGGGGCTGTTGCATACCGCCCTGGCTGGCAAAAGAGCGAACAGCACCACATACCTTTTACGGTGTGTGTGTGTGT
>KB687424.1:0-14492 GCA_000349165.1 Anopheles christyi
TGATGATGATGATGATGCTGCTGCTGCTCCATGCGATCAGTGTGCGCACTCGAACCGACCGTTAGTCGTCCGTACCCACATGTTCTGCCCATGTCCGACTGCACAGCGGTGCCATCGTTTCCGGTAAACGGAGCATCCACACTGCTTCCGAATCGTCTCAGTTCACCGTCACCACCAACACCACAACCGCTCCGATGGTGCACTCCGTGATGTTGTTCCGAATGGCCCCCATGCTGCCCATGATGACCACCACCACTGTGGTGATGATGATGGTGATGATGATGATGATGATAGTGGTGATGGTCGTTGTCTCCATTGCCGTCCAGTTCGTCCTCCTCCAGCATCATATCGGAGGGTGGTGGTTCGTTCTGGGTGTGCGTCGTTAGCAAGCTGTTCAAACTACAGATCGAACCGCGCAGATTACAGTTCGAAACGGACAGTGTGCGTTGGTTTACGTTGATCAGCGTTAAGCTGGCGTTTGAGTTGCGCCGCTCGAGCAGGCTTTTGCGCGATCCCGCCAATCTTACCATGGAGGAGGACGGGAACTGTTGCTGCTGCTGTTGCTGCGAATGATGATGATGGTTGCCGGTCCCGAGAGCACCCGCATTGATCGTTCCGGTGTTAAGTGAATTGTGACTGCTGAAACGATTCAGACCAAATGTGGAACCCACTCCACCGCCAGCACCAGTTCCAGCGCCCGAGCGGAGGTTCAGCGTGAGGCTCGTGTTGGAACCACGGCGCTGAAGGAGATTCTTCTTGCTAGTGTTAGTGTTCGAGTTGTTGTTGTTCATGTTACTGCTGCTGTTGTTACCGTCTCCGGCCGTACCGGTTACGGTCATGGCGCCTGGTGTAGGCTGCTGTTGTTGCTGTGGCGAGGCTTGGTGGCATTGCACACGAACAGGTGGTTCCACCGGGTGTTGTGGTTGGTAGAGCTGCGAGTGGGACTGTACTTGGTGCAAATTCTTGTAGGACCCACGGTACAGACTGCAGCTAGAGGAGGTCAGATCGACACTTCCCCCACGGTTGTAAACGTCCAGATTTAAGGTGAGACTGTGATTGGAGCCACGCCGCTGCAGGATGCTTGATCGACCGCTGGTCGGTACTGATGGTTTTGTGCTTTCGTCGTGCTTGACCCCCTTCTCGGAGGGCGATTGTGACAGGGGAGTCGTACCGCCTTCTCCACAGCCGCCAATCGCTTTCAGTCCTAGTGGTGATTTTTTCTCCTTCCGATTGCCGTTTGCTACTCCACTGTCACCGCCCGAAGAGGAGGTGGTGTTGCTGCTAGAAGGAGCAGGTCCCGGATGGTACGAGGGTTTCAGTTTTGATTGTCCACTCGCGTAGTGTTGCTGCTGCTGATGGTGATAGTAATGATGGTTTACCGCCGTTCGATACTGGTATCGTTTCGGGGTCGTTGGCACGGAAACGGAAGACACCCGTCGGGGTTGCTGCAACTGTCCGGCTGTCTGCTGGGTTGTGTGATGCTGCTGTTGCTGGTGAAACGGAAATTGCCCATATTGCTGCTGTTGCTGTTGTTGCTGTTGTTGCTGCTGTTGCTGAGTGTGAGAATGGGAATAAGTGTTGTGTAGGGACATTCCCTGACCTTGACATTGTGCGATGCTCATGATGGTGCTCATGCCTCCGCCGCAGCTTACGGAGCTAAACACACTGGAATTACCGCCGATACCACCACCAACACCACCTCGAGTTCCACAACCAGCATTGTCTCCATACTGGGTCGATATCTTCAACTTGTCCGAGTCGAGCGAGCTTGCCTTCTGCTTGTACTGTGAAAGGGTCGGTGTTTTCGGGACAGGTGGTAACGCCATCGTATGGCTGTCGTTGTTGTTATTGTCCTCGTGCTCATCGCCGTACTCTACCTCGTCGTACTCGTCGTCCGTTTCATCCTCATCGTCACCATAGTCGAAGTACTCGAAGTAAAACTGCTCATTGCTGTCCTCTATATGGTGGTGATGATGGTGTAGGGAGGGTTGCTGCTGGTGCTGCTGCTGGGTGCTCATCGTAGGGTTCGAAACCGACCCAGTAACTGTAACCGTTTTGACGATCGGTTTCGTAACCGAACCCGTCGACTGTGAAGCGCCCGGTGGTGGTGGTCTTGTCTGCGATACCATCGACCCAGCACCGGTCGGCATGGGCGGGATGTTCAGTCGAAGGTTTAAAATATTGCGAACGCGTTTTGCTCGTGCTGCCGATCGTTGTTTCGCGGCAACAGTTTCGCCCTCGTCCTCAGTCTCTTGATGTGCGGATGCGTTCGCTCGATCGTCATGTCTATTCTGCTCCTCGTCGTCATCATCGTCCTCATCATCCTGTTCTTCATCATCATCGTCATCGACGACACTGTCGAATCCGCCGGTTCGATGCGCTGCCATCCCGACCAGCTCCTGAACGGGTATGGTCGAGGTGAGGTTTTCCTCCACCAGTCGCGCACCTTCCGAATCGAGCGAAATCGATTTCAGCCTCACGCGTCTGTTTGCCATCGGTGCACAGATGCGTGCCGTCGGACGATGCGTTTCAATACTGGTGGTTGGTGGTGGTTGTTCTTTTGCTGTAACTTCAGCCAAATCGTCGTTGTGATCGTCTTTTGGTTTCGGTTGTTCTACTTTCGTCGGCGGCGACGGCGGAGGTGGTAGCGGCATCGAGCCTGGAGATGGTGCCAGCACTGACACCTTGGGTGCACCATCTCGCTCCGTTCGTCTTAGTTGGTCGTTTTCTTCTTCCTCCTCCGTGCGTGCATCGACGGCCGGTGGGGTTGAGCAGGTTTCGTCACCGCCACCAGCGTGTCGCTTCGGCAGCGTGCGCGGTGTCGGTGTAAAATCGTCCACATCCGGAAAGCGAAAGTACGTGGCCGTCTGAATTGTAAAAGACTGTATCGAGCGGGGTGAAAAGCCGAATCGTGCGGCTGCCATCGATTCCGCGGCGGACAGGGGACCGCCACCGACAGCGCTGCCACCACCACACTCGGTGGAACCACCCTTCGTCGGGGTCGCATTATTGTCGGTGGTAGCGGCGGACGTAGAGAGGGAGGAAGCCGATGATGGTGTTAGTAGTTGAATGTAGGCGGTGGGTGATCCGTTTCCGGGCGATCCCGATGTTGGCCCTCCGGCGATTGGCAGACCACCAAATATGGACAGTTCCGCAACGGCTTGTCTTTTAAGCACGTTTCGCTTGTCGGGCGGTGGCTGTTGCTGTAGTTCTTCGCCCTGCACGGGAGCAACACGCGCCTGCACTCGGGGGTGTTGGTGATGATGGTGGTGGTGAAGGTTTTCCTTATCGTCGATAGTAACGTGTTCGGTCTCGCGACCACTAGCGGCGTTGGTGACAGGGTCAATCACGGTTGCCCCAATCGACGTACTCATGTTTACCGTTGCCACCGGCAACGGTACACTAGCGGCCTGTGGCCGTTTGCTTGCCCTCCCCGGTGAGCGATTCTTCTTGTCGGACTGGTTTAAATGCTGTTCGGTACGGCGGCGGCCCCCGTCAACCCCGGTCACGGCAATGCACGTCGTCGGCACCGGTTTCACCACTGCGCCCGCCTCTAGCAGCACGATCGGTGGCGATGGTGGCGTGGGTGGTGTTTTGATTAATTTTAATTTCCCTCCGCTTCCAACGCACTCCTGCTCCAGCTGCTGCCGTGCATAATCAGCAGGCAGGGCTCGATCGTTTCGCCCAGCTCGGTCTTCCCGCAGTAGATGCAGCTTCGCCCGTAGGCCCAACACTAGCACAACGAACAGTAGTGTGCCGAGTACGGCAACCGTTACTAGCACACCGAGCAGCAGAATGTCGGAAAGCTCGGTCAGACCGTACCACGGTACGCGGGTCACACCAGTACCGCCCAGTAGCTGCTGTTGCACCGGGGAAAGCGTTTCCCCTGCGTCCTGTGCACCGATCACCGAACCCGAAGACGATAGTAGTGGGTGGTGAAGATTGTTTCGAGGGGAAGAGAAGGAAATCGAATTCTGTGCGCGTCCGGATATGTCGTCTACGCGCACCGGAAGCGCCTGGTTGTCACCGTAACTATCATACACGGTGGTCGGTGACGCTGCTAACGAATCCAACAGCAACGGCGAGCTCACAATAATAAATGCTACCAGTCGCAGCAATCGATGCGTGCAGCCGTTCACAATCGCATTCAGCATTTTCCCTATCGTAGAAGGCACCGCGCCGAAGGAACAACCGAGTGTCCGTGTATACGAGCGTCATACCGTCGCAGTTGTGTTGCAGTTTCGCTACCTGGAGCGTTGTGCCTGGACGTGAAGTTTCGTGGGTTGTGTGCGACCAGCGGGGCAAGGTGAAGTTGGGGAATTGATCCTAAAATAGAACGAAAAAAGTATGTTTTTTTTGTTGGTTAACGACCAGTTCAGAATATCGACAATCGGAATGGAACGTAAGTAAAATCACACACCATCATCATTCATTGCTGCTTCGATGTGTAGAGATTCATTCATTTCCAATTTAAACGCCACTGTGTATTTATCCTCTGTCTGTTTCCCTTCTGGCTGGCCCTTTCTATCAGGAGTCAGCCCTTAGTACGCACTATTAGCTTGGCATCAATTTAACGCGTATTTGGATGATTGCTGTGCTTCTGTTTGGCTGTTTCATAAACCGAGATTATCGAATCGTGTATAGCTAAATGTTCCAACGCCTTTCACACTACCTCAATTACTCCACCGTTTTGTGACCTGTGCTATGACCTCTCACCCTACCATTTATTTCTCTCGCTCTCTACAAGATATAAAAACTTTACCACCACGAATATTGTTCTTCTTTTCCCCATGCACACTGAGCTGACCACTAAGCACTTAATCTTATTATTCACGTATCAATCTGTTTTTGGTTTGTTTTTCTGCACGACCAAATCTAACACAGCACTAACTACTCCGACCACGAATGCCACATCAATAGAGGGGGAGGGGGACCCCTTACTATAATATACACACTCTACTATGTAGAGAAGATGTAGAGGAATCTAATTTTCACACGATAGCATCTGTTTCTTTGCGGGGTACCGTTCCCGTTTCGTGGTTTTTCTTTCTAAGCCCCATTGCCCATTCTTTTCACTGTATCGTCACTGTTCACCAATCTACGCCGAACGGAGGCAAACATTTTCCACGACACTTGTTCACACGAAGAAAAAAACGGTGACTGCTGGTGTGTATTGATGGTAGTGCACGCACCCCCCACAAATCTTCTACAACGAACACGAAACGCTCTTTTGCTTATTTGTTTCACTTGAACAACAACACATTTTGGAAATGAGTAACATCAGCAACTTGAAAGTTGGCCAATAGCTTTGATAAAACCCGCGCAAACAATGATAAAATTGTAATTTCTCGACGTTCTCGAACGCAAAACTTTCTTCGCACCTCGGAGACGTACGACATATACAATTTCCATATACACAGGCGCACGCACACATACGCATACATGAAGAAATTGAGCTGTCAAAGTGGGAGGAATATTTTCAGCACAGCAAGCCAGCACAATGGGCGACCCATTGGTACAATACTGCTGAATAGTAAAAAAAAGGGTTTTTTTTATTTCATTGCTAAATCGTGGATATTGAATGAAATTTAAAAAAACACAGTTTAGTAGGTTTTGAAATAATATATGGCTTTATATTTCTTTTTGTAAAATACGCTCCATATTTGAATTTGGATCAATGAACCACTTTAAATATTTTTATTTTAATGTGTTGGTTTGATTGTGTTTCAGCGAATCCCGTCCGCTGATTCATATTGGGAATATAAGGATGATTCTTTCATTATCTTTGCAGACAATAAGATAATTCGGCTAGGGTGCTCTATGTCCCAGAAGCGTACGCAATTGAAGCGTACGTGCTGAGGCAAACTCTAAAAAAACCTGACACTAACCGATCCATTTTAACTTTCTACCAGGTGACGAAACGTTTATTGTATTCTGCACTGTATTAGATGAATTTGTGTGAGGATATAACAAGTTTTCGGCTTGTTTTCTTGCAAGTGGCTAGTGGAGGCAATCGTCGGAGGCTATACAGCTTACAAAAAACCCATTTACAGTCCCTTATTGAAGTACACAAGCTCAGGTATGCGCTCATTCTTCTTCCGCATCTCCTCGTAGAACTCTGGTTCGACAAGCTTCATCACGCTCGTGCTCAGCTCAGCCTTCTGTGGGAACAGCGCACATGCCGTCGGTACCATTACCGTTAAGCTGTGTGTGTGAGCGGGGGATAGGAAAAAAAGTGTTCACGTATATCAGTAAAGTACTTATTGAATTTGTGTCCTTAAGGGAGCGTTTTGTACTTACAAACAACCGACAACCAAAACCTGGAATGGTGCGTGAAGAATAGCGATGCGGCGGAAGGATTGATATTGCTCCAATCGTTCCATTATGACGGGCAGGATTAACATTCCGGGTGCACACATGGCAATGCGAGAAAATACCACCTACAATAGGAAAACAGTTGTGTAAAGGGACACAAACCGCCCGTACCTTCACACCAGACTCACCTGTGCAATACCCTTTGCTGCAGCCAACCGGCTCGAACCCACCACATTACCATTCTCATCCTCGATACCAATGCCGTGAATCAGTTCATTCTGGCGCATCAGCGGTATGTTGATACAGTTGGCCGCTGCCACCGCGACAAATGGAACGTATCGTTGGAACAGTGGAGTAGCCCGCTTTTGCAGATAGGCTTTATAGCCGACCGCTGCCACCAGAGCGGATGTCGTTGCCGATACGTAAGCCACCCCGAGTTGGGTGGTCGAGAGGGACGAGTTTGCGTTACGATTTGTGTAGTTTACCAGCGCGTTGAACGATTGATTGACCCACTGCCAGAATACGACACCGGTAGTTGTTCTACAATGGAAATCTTCAATCAATAAAATGTACCGAAAAGAGCACGGAGCAAGCCGTCGCATCTTACTTGTACCACTGCAACATAGCCCCCGTGATGGCCATACCGCCCGGCATCTGAAAACTCATCCTGCCGAAAACATTCTGTTTCTCGCCACTGTCCGGATGGAAGGCGCTTTCGTACAGTTTTTTCGCATAATGTAACTGATCGATGGTAGTACTTTGAGGTATAGTGCCAGCCCTGGAAGAAAACAATGAAATTGAAAAAACTAAAATCTTGGCCATTTAAGCGCTGCTTCGTGCACGTACTTCACACTCAAGTACAGCTCTTTGGCGCGATCGAGCTCCTCATCGGTGGCAAAACATGTGCGCGGGTCAGTTATCCAGAAGTAGTGCTTCAGCCGTCCTGTAAAAGTGCTCAGATCCCACAACGGCTGGACGATGTCGATGTTGGACATGGCTAGGAAGGAAAATGCAATCATATTCAGCTCATTTATTTCAAATCAATCGCAAAAAACAGCTCTTTTGCACCACCCATAGGTAGCAACTGCAACAATGTGTATACAGATGCTTGCTTTGGGTGCAACAAAGTGATCATTAGCTTCAGCCCAAACCAATGTACACGGGAGTTACATAATCTAAATCAATCTTTCTCTCACTCTTTCTCAGGCAGGATATTATTTACATGTTATGGATCCTTGTCGTTGATTATGAAATCATTTTTCTCCAATCATTGGAAAAAATGTTTTTCTTTTTTCGTTCGAATATTGAGCTTAAAATTTTCCAAATTGGGTCATCAGAGATACTCTGAAACCGAAATCATCTTTGACCTCAAATTTGCACTTCCTGCATAATAACCTGGTCGCCAACTGGCATGTACCAACTAGGACTCCTAAGGTTGTAACTAGCGTGCCCCTTCTTCGACGACCACTTTCGTAACCACAAAATCAACAATTCCAAACTTTTAAGGTATGTTTTTTTTCTATCAAATCCTACTTAAACGCAGGCATAAAACAAAAAATGCTTGTACTTAAATACATGAAACATTTATTTAACGACCCACAGCCACAGCACACACAGACCTTTATCCAGTGAGCAAAAAATATATCCTTTCTCCTTTTAGGAACAGTTGCTCTCACTGGAACAAAAACGTAACACGTTACAAAGACTTGCTCCACACCATTCAAGGACTGGTACTTGCACAATTTCATATAACTTTACCTATTTAATAAGACGTTCACGAATTTGCGCTCCGCCCCAATGCACCACCGAAATACACACTCACACGAACTCGCGATGTTTGTCAGAGCCAGCCGGTGCATCCAGTGGAAAATTCGCTTAAATGCATCTTCGAGGTCTATATATAGAGTTGCTATGCAGGTGTGCGCGCTATCGCGTTGACAGTTGCCTGCTTGTGTTTGTTTACAAACTCATCAGCTGTTGCAGAGGGGACAAATAATGCAATTTGCACCTATTTTTCCGACGAACTTTTTTTTAAATTTATGGAAATGCTGATCGAATTTCATTACCACTAGACGTGGTTTTAGGGAATTGTTTTTCAAATGAACTCTGCTGAAAATTGGCAAAAAAATAATAGTAAGAGAAATTTCCAAAAGTGTAATGCAAAATATAACTTTCCAGCCAAACTTATCCCAAACCCCATTGTTTGAAATTTATTTCAATTTGTCTTTTTAACAAAATGAATTTATGCAGTTTTAAACCAAGATTAGTAGGAACAATTGTGCTCTCGCGTAGCGCTGACATTCCCGCGAGCTTTGACGGAACAACTGTCAGTCTATTTTTAGCAAGCGCAAGCCTTCCGTAGTTCTGTTCTGCGGATATATAGGTCCGAGCTTTTCGTATGATCGCTTCACTTCTCGCATTTTTCTCGTTGTTCTCATCCGCGATGGCCGCTAACAAGGAACGTACTTTCCTCATGATCAAGCCTGATGGAGTCCAGCGTGGGCTCGTCGGCAAAATCATCGAACGCTTCGAGGCCAAGGGCTTCAAGCTGGTCGCGATGAAGTTCATGTGGGTAAGTAGCAACCGCAAAAACGTCCCCGATTTTCTCCGGTCTATCCGTGTTCTACGTAACCATAACCTAGAAAAGTGTGTTTGCGTGTGTGTGCCGTGAAAAACGTGTTGCCTTTGACCTCTTCGACTAATCGAAAATCGATTGATCGTTTATTTTCCCATTTAACGATAATTAGCCATCGAAGGAACTGCTTGAGAAGCACTACGCCGACCTGTCGGCTCGTCCCTTCTTCCCCGGTCTCGTCACGTACATGAGCTCTGGCCCGGTTGTACCGATGGTCTGGGAAGGCCTGAACGCCGTCAAGACTGGCCGCAAGATGCTTGGAGCCACCAACCCGGCTGACTCTGAGCCCGGCACCATCCGTGGCGATCTGTGCGTCCAGGTCGGACGTAACATCATCCACGGCTCGGATGCGGTCGAATCGGCCAACAAGGAGATCGCCCTGTGGTTCAAGGATGAGGAGCTGGTTCCCTGGACTCCGGCCGCCGAAGGATGGGTGTACGAATAAGCCGCTTGTGTATTGGCTGACATTGAACCAATCAAGCATTTACTCTCTGCACCGTGTGGAGGGGGAGTATTCCTGTTTTACTTTATACAATTCTATGTTTTGTCGTACTAAAGTTTGCTTTTAAAGTGTGCTTCTTGGATGGAGAGCGCGAATGGAAGAATAAATGCGTAGAGAACGTAAAAACTGCGATGGTGTAATGAATTCTTTGACCTTGAGAAATGCACTTCAAGCGCAATGGATTTTGGAGTAAAGTGTAGTCGAGGGGGTGATACATAAGATAACCTTTCTTCGATTGTTATGGTGGTAGTGGTGGAGGGCTGCACTGCATTGTTTTCACCAGGGAGAAAGTAATTATACCGGCCGGTTGTGGTTTTTCTGAATGTATTTGCCTACGTGGTCATCCAACGATAACCACTCTTCTATGAGTGTATTTGTGCATCTTCTAATCGAAGAGTGATCAATAGTAGACAATCCTACGGCGCATCGTAAAATAAACATATATTAAAATGGAGGAAAAAAAAGAATACAACAACAATAGAATGCATCATCATCAGCACCATAAGTCGGATGAGGACTGTCACCATTTACCAAAGGAAACTGCTTTTTTGTGAGTAGCATAGCTCCTTACGGCGAGGTGCAACTTGCAATGCATCATTCACATCATAAACCGATCCATCAAAACGGAGTTCTGGTAATAAAAATTGAAAAATGCGAGAGAAAGATAGTTAAAGCGTTGTAGGGCAGGGTAGAGGAAAGGCTAGGATATATGCTCCCACTGGAAAAAGGAAAAGAACCGGCTTTTTGTTGCACTGAAATGTAAAGGGTTGGTGCTCGTATATTGAGATAAATTTAATGATCTTTAATACATCCTATACTTGTTAATATGGCCCCGAATACAAAGAGGATTTTCATTTAAAAATAACCATTTATCTAAATATAAATCACATACATCCAGCAACGATAAATATGCCGGTTTCAGCATAAATACATAATGAATGATGTGTGACACATAGACTGGTCATTTGCACCAATTTATTTTTCAGTAAGAAGTATTATCCAGTTTTAAGTTTGAGCAATACTAAAACAGTAAAACAACTTTTATATGCATCGAAAAGTGAACAAACATTTTCGGCAAATTTCATGAAAAAAAAGATCAATCCATCCAAATTACGTGGAACTATTTCAAGCGCTCAACTAAAAGTAAAGTTCCTGACGCGCAGTCATACACGAACACGAACCGTCTGTTCGTTTGACAATCACCCCACCCTAGCAGTATTATTTGCAACGCATTCAACAACCCTCCACAAAGCCCAAGCACAAAAAGGCATTTAAACGTCACACAGAAGTCGAACGAGACGTACGCGTATTTCGGTCGAGCTTTCTTCGGGGAAAAATATCACACACAGTGCAAGTGTAGCTCTTCCATTTCCTCTATTATCAGTGGTAGTAGCACCAAACCAACCACCCACCCCACATCATGTCGGAAGTGAAAACGTACTCGCTGGCGGAAATAAAGTCCCACAACACGAACAAATCGACCTGGATTGTAATTCACAACGATATCTACGATGTGACGGAGTTTTTGAACGAGGTAAATCCGTCGACGAGTTGTGTCGACACGAAAAAGAGGGGGGTTCAAAAGTTGTGACAATAGAGCAGCACTAGATGCAGGAACGACAGCAAGCCAGCAAGAAGCCCTCTGGTGCGTCAACGTGGTCACCACCCTATGTACACGGGGGATGACGAAGGGTCCGAGTATAGATAGATAATCACCGCATTAGAGGCAAAGGCCTTCCGGCAAACATAGAAATGTGCATGATAATGAACTGGTCCGGGGAGCAACACGCTCTGGCGGCAAAGCGGAAGAGAAATCGCGTTCCGTTTTCGCATTGCGTAATACAGCAACTGGATAATAATTTTCAAAATAGCTTTTCCAGCATCATCTCGACATCGTATTGTCGTTGCGGGACCGATTTGCAAGGCAAACACATACAGCAAAGATCTTGAACGGCCGAGCAACAATCGGCCAAAGATATGGTACTGAGATTGGTTAGTAGTCGTGGAACTTCGCGTGTAGAGTTTTTTTTTTGCAGTATCATCTTTAACGCATCGAAGCAGTACGATATTTGCAAATCATGCTCGTTGTGATCAAAGTTCAAGGCTAGAAGGCCCCCTATAGTCCACCAAAACACGCTTGGAGGAGACGGCAAATAAGTGTGTATATTTATTGGTCACTAACGGTTTAATGGACCATGTATGTAGTACCAACTTTGTATTGGTTAATTTCATGGTGTGTATGGAGATGGATCATTTGCGGATCGTTGTGTCGATTGTCGTTATGCATTTAGTGCACACGCCTAGTTAGGACCGTTTCTTTTTGCGTTGTATGGGTTTTATAGATGAAAGCGGCATCCACTTTATCAATATTATACTCCATGTGCATCGCGATAGAAGCAATCGAGGTAGTAGGCACAAATGTACTGGGGAAAGTTTATTATAGGCTCCGCCTAGGCAACCGTAAAAGCTAAGGTTAAAGATGATTAGGCATAGACTAGAAATCTGTCTCGTTTACATTTCTAATAGCGCCGCCACGAACCGCCGTTTCCACTCCAATTGCCTTTGATTCCGCCCGCATGCATTTTGAGATCGCGCGAGCTTGACTGTTAACCTTGACGGAACCATGAAAACATGAAAAATTGAATATAACGCATGCTCTGTTCGACACGCGCTCCAGAGGCAGCTTATTGTTTACGCATATAGAGCTTTAATGTGTCGAAAGAACAGCTGTAGTGTTCTAGCTGATGCTTGAAGTTGCATGGAGTTGTTAACTGGCCGCTGCATTAGTTAAGATTCGATTAATATCGAGATATTAATTTAATAATGTGGTATTTTATATAAAATCCTATCATTTCATTGTGCCTTTAAGCATTCATCTAATGTCACGTACGCTTCGGCAAAGCGTGTAGAATTTTCCATCGTTGCCTTAGACAAATTTAACCTCAGTGCCCGTGTACGATAAGATAATACGATGTTGTCACGATGAGTTGCAAATCGTTACGAGTGGTTAGGAGCTCCAATTTTGGAATGCATCGTGAAGAGCGAGATATACGAGCTTGTTTGTGCTAAAGATAATAATTGTGATCCACCTTAAGAAGCCCTGCAAGGGAATCTGCCATCTCATGGCAATAATTGATAAGTTTAAATATGTTTTCTAAAATTTTTCTGTAAATTGCGCTTCCGTTTTTTAGCATCCCGGTGGCGAAGAAGTGCTGCTTGAACAGGCCGGCAAGGAAGCAACGGAAGCCTTTGAAGATGTGGGCCACAGCAGCGATGCCCGGGAGATGATGAAGAAGTTCAAAGTGGGTGAACTGATCGAAGCCGAACGAAAACAGGTCCCGGTAAAGAAGGAACCGGACTGGAAAACGGAACAGCAAGATGACAAGTGAGTGCCAATACTTCCGTCCAGCTCTTTAGCGTACTTTAAATGATCGTTTTGTTTTGCCCCGTTTGCAGCCAACTGAAGCAGTGGATTGTGCCACTTATCCTCGGGCTGCTTGCCACCATCCTGTATCGGTTCTACTTCACCCAGTAAGCGTGTGCATAGGAGCAGCTACACATTTCCAAGTACATACAATTAAGTGGATGAAAGTGTGAATGAATGTGAGTGGCGCGCGAATAAGAAAGGTCGGGGAAAGAACACATAGAAAATGCACCATTGCAGAAACGGACGGAAGGACTGCCATGGAAAAGAGAATAGAAAGTGTTCATTCCAATTGCAATACGGTGTTGTAGTGCGGTGTGTTGCGAAGCACGAAGGTTAGCAAGTTTAAAGCAACAGACGAAAGTGTAAACATATTAAGTAATAGTATCCATCCAAGCTCTTATGACAGTTTCAACCTAATAATCGCAACAGTGGAACAATCTAAAGCAAAGCAACAAAGCCTTCATACAAACAAATGTCTGTCCCGTTTGGGTGACGATCAACCATACAAGATAGGTAGGATTTCACAGCGCAAACGAAGAAACCGTCACGTATAAAATCTAAAACGGCCAAGCATATTTAGAAGCGTAAATTAATTTCTCTACAATCTATCTAGTAATACTACTACTACTACTACTATCGAACTTTTTCTATCTGTTAACCATTTTTGAACAAAAAAAAAACCATCCAACATCAACCGATCGGTTAGACTAATTCTCGGTACGTGATGTGGTGATTTTAAATCAGCATAATTAGTTCCATATCGAAACAAAAAGAACGTGGGAAAGATGGATGGATAAATTCAACGATCGGGCAAGATAATGTACCTCTTTTTCCTATGAAAAGTTGGATACCAAAGTTTCATCGACTGCCTTAGAAACAAAGGGATTGGGTAAGGGAAAAATTAAAGAAAGGAAGTAAGCCACATCGGCATGAAAAAGGAGAGTAATGCATTCTTTTTGTAACAGACAAAGAGAACTCTGGTGTGGTTCGTGCGTCACAAGTATGCTCCTATTTTGGTCGATGGACCTTGTTTTCACGCCTTTCTACGAGCTCGCGGTCCAGGTCACACGTTAGCGTTAGGGAAGCGTCAAATTCATCGTACAATTCTGACCCACTGGACGCTATTCGTTCTGCCTTCGGGCTTGGGTTCAAGAATGTTCCACGTTAATTTAAATGTTTTATTGTTAAAACGTAACTTTCGGGACTTGGTGTAACAGGGTGCATATGTATTGTCCTTCCACAGTCAGATCGCACCACAATATCACATACAAGCGTTCATGTTTGTTTTTTGTTTTTATCGTATCTGTACAGGGAAAAGGTGTTTCATTGCTGTGTTTTTACTTTAAAAGATGCTTTTTTTACAAACAAATCTTTTCTATATGTCTACCAAAATGGGGCGAACGTTACGGAATAAAATGAAAAAAAAAAAAAAAGTTATACGTACAGATGCGGACATCACGTTTTTACTGCATCATCCGAAATCAGATGTGCGATTAAAAGAACGTCCACTAGCAGTTTCGCATTATTCTCCCGGAAAACAAATTATCGTTAGGCCGTTTAAAAAGAAATGGTTTTATTAAAAGTACTCTTCGCACCACAGACATTCAGCAAAC